>JAODAC010022899.1:0-17982 GCA_027575185.1 Mimaenictus wilsoni
CTAACCTAACCTAACCTAACCTAACCTAACCTAACCTAACCTAACCTAACCTAACCTAACTTAACCTAACCTAACCTGACATAATCTAACGTAATCTAACCTAACCTAACCTAACCTAACCTGTCCTAACCTAACCTAACCTAATCTAACCTAATCTAACCTAACCTAACCTAACCTAATCTAACCTATCTTCAACTAACCTAACCTAACCTAACTTCAACTTACCTCAGGTAACCTCAACTAAACTCAGCTAACCTTACCTGACTCAATCTAACTTATCCTAACCTTCAACTAACCATAACTAACCTAACCTCACCTCGTCAGATATAACCTAACCTAACCTATCCTAACGTCAACTTACCTCAACTAATTTTAACTAATCGTATTTAAATCGCGAGTTAGATTAGTGTCTGTGCGGATACTAAGCTAACCTAACCTATAGAATATACAAGGATCATTTAAAAGATCTGAAATAAGCAAACGTGTTGGCAATACGACGCAAACGCTACATTAGTGCAAATAAAACGTACGCCGCGCCGATATGACACTTCTGGAGTTCGTGCATTCAGGCAAGTAAGTGTAACAAACTAATAAACTCGTCGGCGTCGTTTTCGAAATTGTATTAACCCAAGTTTCGCATGACGTATCACGTATTACAAGGATATAACGCTCGCGATGGCGTTTGCTGGAGCAAAAGCAGGTGCTTGCCAACAAACGAGGCGAATTTATAATGCATAAAACGACGACTTCCGGTGATGGGCGACAATGTAGGCGCACGGGCGCTATCGGCATCCTCCTGGATGCTCTCCTGACTACTCCTGGATGCTCCTGCTTCGGATAGCTGGATGAGGTTGGATTGTAAGAGAGAGAGAGAAGAGGAGAGTATCCGCTTTTGTGTCGGCAAACATTGGGAGGCGACGCGACAGGATCGGGACGCGCCTGAGCCAGCGACTTTTATGCGTTTTCGGGGTTGGGGTTGGCGATGCGGCGTTCGCCCGTCGATTCAGCAGTTCGCTTTATTTCGGGACTCTCTTAATGCCGGCTTAGCGTTCGGGGCATTTAACAGGGAAGCCGACGACGACGATGCGACGCGTAATGAAGTAATGGATGCCCGGCGTTCCAGAAACGGGCGCCACAACCGGTTGTTACACCGTGTTCGTTTGCGTGGGCGCACTGCGTTTTCGGGTGGCGCTCGATTAAAACGAATCAACGCCGCACTCCTTCCATCTACCCCATACCCCCAAAATGCAGGGATGGACATTTCAGCCGACGTCGAGAGCTGATAAATTAGAAATGCTTCATGATAAGCGAGTTTAGACGGTTGTGCGCTCATAACTTTTTACAACAACCAGATATTTCAATTTTTGAAGTTAAACTTCTATACGCGGAGCTTGGGTTTGGGAGTAAACTGGCGAATACGAGCTGAATTTAGGCAGCATATAGCTCCGAAACTACCAATCTGAATTTAACTTTTCTTGTTTTGTAAATGTGTGTATTGTTTCTACTTGAGAGACAGGCTATTCCAAGGCAGAGGAGATGTGTTATGCTAGCAATATTTAGGATAACTAATAAAGTAGAATTACATGTAAGTTTTTATAAAATTTTAGTCCAATATGTTGAAAAATGAGAAAGTTATACCGATTTACTTGAAGCGAGTTTTGACACTTTACAAACCAAAATTAAAAAACGAAACTTAATTATGACATTTGATAAAGGGAGTGATGTTACAATTAGTAAATTTTACATGGATAATTAGGTAGTATTGAAGTATCTTTGTGTAAAATTTCATCTATGAATTCCAAAACCCAATGGAATTAGGGCCATTTATTCGGACCCTACTGATTTTGGATCATTTACAATATCAAAGATTTGACACAATATATGTAATATTTCTGATAGCTATAATAAACTTAGTAATAAATCAACCATTAACAATGATAAAGGTGTTATCAAAGTATTTCCGAGTAAATTTTCACCAAAAAAATTTAAAAGTTTAAAAGCTACTATAATTTATTCGAGACACTTCGATTTTGCACGCTTTTTGTTAATTGGAGTAAAGTTATGATTACTAAATTCTGATATGATAGCTGATAAGATAGATGCGATGAAACTTTGCGCAAAATTTCAACGAATATTCCCGAAAAATGATGGTGTTATAGCCAAGTATTTGTAGGAAAAGTTTTGGATGATTTATTAATATCAAATATTTCACACATTATAATAAAGATTTCTGATAGTATGCCAAAAGTTAGTGATAATAAAACAATAGGCATGAGAGACATTTTGTCGAAGTATCGTTGTATACATTTTTACCAAGATAAGTTGAAAAATGAAAATGTTACAACTATTTATTCGAGTAATTTCATTTTTACCGCTTCGCGGTTCCACGTCAAATATAATTTCAATGTCGCTTTTTGATAAGTGGGGTAAAGTTATGATAACTATATTTTAGACAATTGATAAAATAGATTTGATTTACATTTCTGCCATAATTCAACCAACACTGCCAATAAATGAAGAAGTTACAGCCATTTATTTGAAGTGTAAGGGGTTTGGATTATTTCACAATATTATAGATTTCACACATTATAATCACGATTTTTGATAGTATGTTCTGCAGTTTGCGAAAAATAATCTTGCAGGTAAATTTGTTTGAGTTGCTCTTTCATGACATGTATTAATCATGATTGGAAGTTTTATGGTGTAAATATAACAACACATTAAAACTCCGATATTCTTTTATAAACACTGCACCTCCGAATGCCGACTGAAGCACTGAAATGCAGCATTTAAAAAAGGGTTCCTATGTTCCGTAGTTGAAAAAATCCGAAAGAATGTAATTTGTAGATTGAAATGTATGAGATGTTCTTTCATTACATGTATGAACCATGCTTATAAGTTTCATGATATAAATTCTATAAAGAGTTAAAAAACCACGACATTTATTTATAAACGCTGCATATTCACTAAAACACCGACAGAATCGTCAAATTTCGACATGTGAAAAAGGCTAGCTATAGTTTACACTTTGCAAAATCAGGAGGAAAGTAAACTTGTAGGTAAAACTATTTGAGTTGCTCTTTGACATAATGTCTCAGTCATATATGTAAGTTTCATGTAATTAAAACTACAAAGCTTTAAAACCCCGATATTCATTTATAAACACTCTTCTAAATTTTGTGAACCTACTTGCCTAACACTCACAAAAAGTTGTGATTATCATGTATGAAGATATAAGAAAGGTATAAAGAACAAGCGTATATTTCACTTTAAACTTTGCCGGGAAACATCGCCGCCGCAACAAATTCACAGTGGATGTCAATCCGCTGCAACTTTCCAGCAAGTTTCCTCGCATCCGTGGAAATCCGCGGATGCGATATCCATGGCGCAAAAATTTTGTCAACTAGCTTCTGACTCGATGCCGTTCTCGATGGCGACGCATCTACGCCGAACTTTGAACGTATTTCCCACGACCACCGAGGCCGGAAACTCCGCGGAAAGTATAAATGGAAAAACTTCATTCGCGGCTATGGCGGAGGCGCCTGGCAGCAGGCGGACGCAGCTTATCTGAGGGAATTTGCCTACCTCACCGAAATCCAGCCAAGTATTAAACTGCAGGAAAGTGCGCCGCGATGAAACGGAGCGAAAATTAATATTCTCCGGCCAGCTCCGGCCAAACGATGAGTGAAAAATCGCAAACCAGCGCTCGCTGCGGGAAAACTTTGGAAAATTACGCAAAAATCGCGAAGGAACGTGCAGAAAAGCATGGTGAAACGTGCGGAAAGACGTGGGGAAAATACTCACCGCCCTTAATGGCTCAAAATCTCATTATCCAAACAACTTTACAATAATACGAGTAATAATGCAAATTAAATCTTAATTGGATACAGCATGTTTAGAGATGATTTTATTTTTTATTAATAATATTTTTAGAGTTAATTAATTTTTAATTTGATAGTAAATTAATTTTGTAACAAATTTTTGTTTTTTAGCGAAGATTTTTCAGGATATGACGGTTAATTCCGATATGATGATAGATTTACGTATGAATCGCGATATTTTGTGCTTTTCGGTATGCACACACCGAACGCTCGTGAGATACTGGCAGTGGTGGCGGTTTGTGGCGGCGGCAGGGCCCGGTCGAGACTGCATGCCGCCACCGCCACCACCACTACCACTCAGCGACATACTCAACGTCGTAGGTTACTGAAATGTATTCTATTTTTGGAGGAAATGCAGTAAAATTTAACTTTTTATGTACTTTTTCTGATATTAATAATTATCATGGTAAAGTTTTAGATATTTATGGGTTTTTCTGTCAAATAAATAGCTCTGAAATTAAGTTTAGATGTCAAAAATGTTGAGAATTTGATATAACTTGTTCAAGCTATAAGAAATGATTATTTTAAATGTTTTAACAAAGTAGCAAGAGGAAGAGAGGACTGAAAATTGTAAAAAAACTTCGTTTAGAAACATTAAAAGTATTTTTTATTTATAAAATTTTATAAAACCAGACTTAATTAGACCTCTTTGGTCTATTAAAACACCTAAATATTTGAAATTTTATATGTACTTTCTCTGATATTAATAATTACCATGGTACAGTTTAGATTTTTATGGGTTTTGTGTCAAATAAATAGCTCTGAATTTAAGTTTCAACATCAGGAATGTTTAGAATTTGATATAACTTGTTCAAGCTATAAGAAATCATTATTTTAAATGTTTTAACAAAGTAGCAAGTGGAGGAGAGGACGGAAAATTGTCAAAAAACTTCATTTAGCAACATTAAAATTGTTTTTATTTATAAAATTCAATAAAACCAGACTTAATTAGACCACTTTAGTCTATTAAAACACTTAAATATTTGAAATTTTATATGTACTTTCTCTGATATTAATAATTATCATTGTATAGTTTAGATTTTATGGGCTTTTCTATCAAATAAATACCTCTGAAATAGACTTTAAACGTCAAAAATGTTTATAATTTTATGGGTTTTTCTATCCAATAAATAGCTCTAAAATTAAGCTTCGACATTAGGAATGTTTGGAATTTGATTTAACTTGTGCAAGCTATAATAATTCATTATTTTAATTATGTTGACAAAGTTGCAAGTGGAGGAGAGGACCGAAAATTGTAAAAAAAACTTCGTTAAGCAACATTACAAGAGTTTTTATTTATAAAATTCAATAAAACTAGGCTTAATTAGACCTCTTTGGTTTATTAGTGTGGTAATGTATGTGAAATTTTATACCCCTTCGATTTTTACGTTCTCTAAATCTTTATACATTTTCCCAAAAAAATCTCTAAATGTTATTAAATTAAGCCTATTTACATTAGACTTTACCAGCAGCATGTTTGAGCTCTGATTACTTGATTATTTGATTAATCCGTTATTTAGCTAGCGAATTAGAGAAGCACTGCGTCGAACAAGCCAGTATACGCATGTAAAATCGAAATGCGCGAGCTTGCGCTGCTGGCTGCGGTTTGCGCCTATCCAAACACACGGATATGATTATGATTATGGCATCCGAGGTCTGCATTCGTAGATTCATTTGTTCGCAGGCAGGTTTGCATTTCTGTGACGATATGAACGTACAGGGTTATAGGTAACTTTTGTATACACTGGCTGGAGTGCTGTGAGTTTGCGGTTGCATTCCATTATCTATTATCTATCATTATACGATCGAAACTGCCTCGCTTTATTAGTGTGTAAATAATATCTATGACGCTTGACGTCTCGACGGCTCGTATTTCCATAATTAGCGAATGTACATGCGCGGATATGCGCCCAGTCTGTTGTTTTAATCCGGCGCCTCCGCCATTTGTGTAATTTTCAATTGCAAATAGTTTCTGCGCATATGAAGTTTCTCATCATTTGTATAAATAGCTTATTATGGCTCATGTGAGGTAATTTCACTGTATATGTCTCCGCATCTTTATTATTGCAGAAGAGACATTTTTCGAATCTTCAGAAAAATCTAGAGAAATGCTTTCGATTTTTTGTATAAAACTTTAGATTGTTATATCTCGGACACCTTATATTATGTTTAATTCCTTCATAATTGATGAAACATGGTATACTGAAAGATGTATAATAGGTTATATGTTATTATCGTTTTTCGTTTCAATTATATTAATAATTTTCCTAGTGATAATAAAATGATGCAACTTTTTTAATTATAAAACATTAAAATACTATATCTTGTACAACTTGTATGATATTGTATTAATTTTTTCAGAGATATTGTAAAATATTATGTTAAATTATATACAATTTGATTCGTTTCCTCATATTTTTTTGGTAATGAAATATTAATAATTTTCTCAAGAATAGTGAAATACTCTTGATATTTTTACATGAAACTTTGGAATGTCATATCTCGAACACCTCTTATGATATAAACTTAATTCTTTCAAGACTAGTGAAACATATTATACTAAATAATATACAGTGTGTTATAAGTTTTTATCATTTTTCGGTTTAACGACATTGAGAATTTTCCAAGAGATAATAAAATGATGTGACTTTTTTAAATTATAAAAGTTTACAATACTATATCTCGCATACCTTGTATGGTCCTGCTTTGATCTTTTTTGGTTATCCTGGGAAATTTTATACTTAATAATGCACAATTTAATTAATTTTGCTTTTCCTTTTTGTTTATGAAACATAAATAATTTTCTAACGAATAATAAAATTCATCCGATTTTTAATGATATAAAACTTTGGAACGCTATATTTCGAACACCTTGTATGATATAAACTTAAAATTTATAGAGATAAGTAAACATATTATAATAAATTATGAATAGTATCTTAAATGTTTTTATCATTTGTGGTTTTAACGAAATTGATCATTTGCTAAATCAGATTTGTGCATGTTGCCATTTCAGATATTAATAAATATTGTTTTGTCAGTAATCAAATTCATAAAAATTCAATATATTTTAATTATTGCTAATTTAATTGAACCAATACCATTTTTGATTATATTTATTTCCTAAATTATAAATTTCAATGTACCAGATTCAATGGTTGAAAAAAAAGAGAAATTAAGAATCGATGACTTGCCTTTCCACTTTTCACAAATTGAAATTGAATTCAATACATTTCTATACATTTTACACAATTAAATATTACACACAGCGTAATAAATGCTAACTCATATAAAATCCAATTAATGGACTTATTTAATGCAATTCTTCTATTGAAACATATTTTACGATGTTATAAAGGTGTCAATAGACCGGTAATGGTCGCCCCATGTTAGCATTCTGTACGGCGCATCATCATTATTCTCTAATTATTGGGCACGATCACAATTGCCAGCGTCATTGTCAATTGATTAATTGAGTAGGTTGCACGGCGCTTCTGCGTCCCGGCGCCTCCGTCAAATGTGCGCATTCACGTCGCGTCGGCGTCGCACAAACGTCGTTCAATTTATTATACACGAGCACTGCTTGAGCACACGTTATTCAGAACCTCTGCCAGCCAATCTCAATTATGTATAAGCTGTTTATATTTGTTTGTCGGTTGGAGAGTGCATTACAGTAGATGATTTTTAACATTTACCAGGTTTTAATGGATTGAAAAGAGGAGTATTTCATTATTAGTTAGAAATTGATGAATATTTTGTATATGAAGATACGAAAGGTATGAAAACATGTCGAATTATACTTAATTAAGTGTTGTCAAGGTTAACGAGCCCATTTTTATAGTTCCTTTTTTGCATGGATTTGCACCATTCTAATAAGTTATCTGTTTAGACAGAATCCAATGTTTGACATATTGCAACATAGGGACTACAAGGTCATATAAAAGTAAGGTATAAACATGCACGCTCATAGTATAGCGCATAGTGTTTAATGCTTAAGTCAGCAAGTAATGAATATACGGAGCGTAGTCGGGCCTTGGCTGTGCACGAGGTAGGATCGTGACTTCGTGAATATAATTCGCACTTATATATTCGGGACAGTATATTAAGTATGCTTATTGTGAAATGTAATGCTCAACAAGTATATATTATGTACACTGCTTGAGCACACATTATTCAAAACCTCTGCCAGTCAATCTCAATTATGTATAAGCTTAAATAGCTTATGAAAAGAGGAGTATTTCATTATTAGTTAGAAATTGATGAATATTTTGTATATGAAGATACGAAAGGTACGAATACATGTCGAATTGTACTTAATTAAGTGTTGTCAAGGTCAACGAGCCCATTTTTATAGTACCTTTTTTGCATGGGTTTGCACCATTCTCATAAGTTATCTGTTTAGACAGAATCCAATGTTTGACATATTGCAACATAGGGACTACAATGCCATATAAAAGTAACGTATAAACATGCATCAGTTTAAACATGCGCGATAGTAGTATAGCCCATAGTGTTTAATGCTTAAGTCAGCAAATAGTAAATGAACGGAGCGCAGTCGTACCTTGGCTGTGCACCAGGTAGAATCGTGACTTCGTGAATATAATTCACACTTACATATTCGGGACAGTCCATTAAGTATGCTTATTGTGAAATGTAATGCTCAACAAGTATATATTATGTACACTGCTTGAGCACATATTATTCAAAACCTCTGCCAGCCAATCTCAATTATGTATAAGCTATTTATATTTGTTTGTCGTTAGGAGATTGCATTATAGTAGATCATATTTAACATTTACCAGGATTTAATGTATTGAAAAGAGGAGTATTTCATTATTAGTTAGAAATTGATGAATATTTTGTATATGAAGATACGAAAGGTATGAAAACAAGTCGAATTGTACTTAATTAAGTGTTGTCAAGATCAACGAGCCCATTTTTATAGTACCTTTTTTGCATGGGTTTGCACCATTCTAATAAGTTATCTGTTTAGACAGAATCCAATGTTTGACATATTGCAACATAGGGACTACAATATCATATAAAAGTAACGTATAAACATGCATATGTTTAAACATGCACGCTAGTAGTCTAGCGCATAGTGTTTAATGCTTAAGTCAACAAATAATGAATGAACGCAACGTAGTCGTGCCTTAGCTGTGCACAAGGTAGGATCGTGACTTCGTGAATATAATTCGCGCTTACATATTCGGGACAGTATATTAAGTATGCTTATTGTGAAATGTAATGCTCAACAAGTACATATTAGCATATTTCTTTGTTTTTGTTTCTTAGAACGATGGAAGCCGAATATATCGCCCTGGCAGAAGCAGCTATTGAAGTGATATATATTAGAAGAGTGTTGAATTATACGCAAATGGACTCTTTAGTAAAAGAACCAATTACTTTGTATTGTGACAATCAATGTGCGATAGAATTGGCAAAACGTGCCGTATACCACAAACGAAGCAAGCATATTGATATTCAATATCATTTCAAGAATATGTATGAAAATAATGAAATTGAAATTTTGTATTTGCCAAGTAATTTGATGTAAACGGATATACTAACAAAACCACTGTCTAAAATAAAACATGAAGAAACTGTTAAATTACTAACATTGAACTAATGATGATATGATGTAAGTTATGAAAAAAAAAATTAAATTCACATCGAAAGTAGGGATGTTAAAATAAATCGATTGTAAATTTGGCATTGGTGCCCTCTACCGATCGTATGTATATGTATGTGTATGTACGTATGTATATGTTGTATAATAAGTTTACTTCTTGAGTTGTTACTAGAATAAAGATACAGTTCATGTTGCATCAAGGACTAACACAGTTCTCCTTCTGTTCAACACAGATCCACTGCAAAACCTAACAGAATGTAACATTCATTTTCTGAGTGATAACGAAACATTTTCCATTTTCTTTAAATATTGAAAAGAAGGAAGAAGAAGAAACTTTGATGTACTTTGCTACCATAAAAATAAATCCAATATTTATGATGATGTAATACAAACAATTATTTATACTCTTTCAATAGCATTTCAATGTTTACTCGCTGCCGTTGAAATGCAGAAACAACATACGTAAGTGAACGCAAACGAAGGTTTTTACAGCGGCAACGCCGACGTGGACACCAAATCGCATCAGTTCCTTTCGGTTCCAGCGGACAAAAGCGTTTTCCTAGGGAAAATGCGGATGCCCGTCGGCGACGCCTGCTCAAGACGGGGCCGAAAGTAAACCCCGAACACAAACGCAATGCAAACATTTCCAACAAATGAGACAATCCCATGTCGCCGCCAGGAAAAATAAGACGCACATAATAAGAGTTGGGTCTCTTTATACTAATAGTGTCATAGCGGATGAGACGGAGCGAGTACATGCGAAATTAAATCCGAAAATAAACAGCTTAAGCGCATCTTTTCGCCTGCCGACATTTTTACTTTGCAATTGTTCCGGCTTTCAGTGCAACTGCGCTAAATTTCACTTTGTTGGCGTCGACTTTTAATAAGCTTTTGTTCAACTTTTATTATCCGAGCGAAATCAAACGCTAAGCCGGTGAAAAGCTGAAGTATTATGCGCATGAAACTTTCAGCTATCTCGCGCTGAAAAGGCACAAAAACGATGCTTATCGCTCTTGAGGATGGATTGTTTTTTTTAGAAAGAAGTTGGTTTCGCAATTTTTACGTGTTGCTTTAATTATTTATTAAGAAGTTTGAATTGTTGTAGTTTTGAAAATACTTTCTAGCTTTTATATTACTTTCTAGTCTTTCAAAGTTTTTTATCAGAAAAATCTTGAGTATTTCACTATTCGTTAGAAAATTATAAATATTCTATAAACAAATATAGATATGGAAATGAATCAATGTGTACATTCTTAAGGATAATATTTTCCAACATCTGTAAAAGTATTAATGAAATGTCATACAAGGTGTTCCAGATATAATACTTTAAACTTTATAGTTAAAAATCGCACAATTTTAATTTCATATAGAAAATTAGCAATACCGTTGAAACAAAAAATGATAAAAACATATAACATACTGTATATAATTCAGTATAACAAGTTTCACCATCCCTATAAATGTTACGTTAATATAATATAAGGTGTTTGGTATATTTCGATTCCAAAATTTTATATTGAAAAAATATTTTGATTAATTCTATCTTAGTTAGAGAATGGAAATATCTCATATAATAAAAAATATAAGGAAATATGGCATAATATATTTAATAAAGTACAGTGTCCTCCAATATTTCCGAAAATTTTAATGAAATATCATACAAGGTGTTCGAAATGTCGCACTTTAAACATTTGCAATGAAATTAGTCCGATTTTGGTATTAAAATATACGCGTGAAATATTTGGGATTACTTTCGTAAAGGTATAAAAAAAGAATAAGGGGTTGAATAAAACCTAAATCCAAGAATATATATATTGATTTATTGTGTAATTGAATCGGTAGGAATGAACCTAAAAAGGGATTATTTCCTCGAGGAAGAAATATAGCTTGATACAACATGTTCCCAATTGTTAAATCCCTCATTGAAAAATTGTAGGAATTTTCATTTCGATGTTACATTACTCTCGATTCTCCTCTCGACCGACGCACTGACATACTTATATACACATATGCACCTGCCCAACGTACCAACGTACCAATATGCCCGGTTTTGATTAGTTCACTTCGGCCATAAAATGCGTACACGAAGGTGTTTCTTGTCTATGTAAGCATGTTGTTTGACTAGCTCCCACCTCACCACCCCACCGGAGCGTGTAGCGTAAAATAACAGCACTCCCGCCACCTCCACCATCTCTACACCACCTCCGCCACCTTCACGGACTCCTCTACCTCAACCGACCGCCACCAGCTCACTTTTTCTGCTTTTTATCACCACCCCTCAAACCCCTGGAGCGCCACCGACCAATAATAAAAGTAAAACGAAGTTGCTCTGCGGCGTCGGCGATGCTGATGTTGGTAGGTGAACTATACAACCACCACTACCGCGGGCACATAGTGGGTCGATTTTAAAAATAAAGGTCTTAAATCGAGGTAGAGACACGTAAAATACTAAAACAAATACATTTAGCGGGAGTTTATCATTAATTTTACCATATTTAGAATAATGCAATCAAAGTGGGTGAAACATCATTAGATAGCTTAGCTATTGTAGATTATTAAGCGGTAAATAGAATTTCAAATTTTCTATTTTTACATAGAGTTATCAAGGGTAGATTTTACCCCTTTCTGGAGATATGAAGAAGTTAGATGTATTCAATTTGTTATATATCAGCATATTCCCTATTTTGTAGTCTATTTAATGGTATAAAGGATAATAATATCTTGCTTGTGTAGAATTCCTTTTTTGGGGTGTATATAGAAGCTCGCAGTGGAATCCATGTAAATTGTCCATATACGCCTCGGAGTAATTTCGCTTGGTTTCAGACAGACTCAGAGTCGCAACTCGTGTATGGACAATTTGCATGCGATTCACTGCGCGCTCCTACATTTAACCCAAAAAAGGAGTCGTGCACATGCAGGAAAATAATAACCTCTATACCATTTGATAGATTATAAAATAAAGAATATGCTGACATATGAAATATTGAATACACATTATTTCTTCATATCGTCAGCTAAGGGTAAACTCTCACGCTGATACCTCTGGGTAAGAATAGAAAATTTGCAATTCTATCTACGGATTATTAATATAGAAGAGTTAGCCTATCTAATGGTATATCAGTCATTCAAATATCATTATTCTAAATATGCTAAAACTAAAGGTAAAAAGAAGCGAAATCTAAACTTTTTGCGCTAACGCAGCACTGCGTCGATTTAAGACCCAATTTTTCTGAAAATCGCCCTACTGTGTGCCGGCGTAAAGTTGTTTTACGCGTTTTATAAGCAAGTTATTAAATTGTTGCCGTGCGGCAGCGTTTACAAGCGCACATTGCAGCCGGAGATACAGCGCAAATTCGGGCGAGTCGCCAGGAAATTATGCATGAAAAATGCATAGAAACGTCGATGCCTTCGTTAACACTGAGCTTTATATGCCGCCGCCGTATACCCACCGCCACCAGGCAGGCTCTACTGGTGTTTTCAACTCGTGGTCGTTATGTTTACGACGGCGGGCCGCGGATAGTCTTTAGTAATGTCCGCCCGCGCTTACATCAGGAGTTATTTAGCCGCCTCCCG
Organism: Mimaenictus wilsoni; assembly: GCA_027575185.1. Lineage (NCBI taxonomy): Eukaryota > Metazoa > Arthropoda > Insecta > Coleoptera > Staphylinidae > Mimaenictus > Mimaenictus wilsoni. Next base: position 13,087 of record JAODAC010022899.1, read on the forward strand.
AACTAAATTAGCCTGGTATTTGTGGTATTTGCTCTCAAAGTTCGGGATTTGGGGCGAAAGGTAACGGCCAAAGGAGAACTAATCCTCCCTCCGCAACCATATACACACGCAAACACACAACGGCAGAAAGCTCGAACTACGTAAATGTCTATTGTGGCGACCGCCGGCCGTTTGTTGCACGGTTTTAATGTTGTGTGATTTTATGACTGTTTGTTCTTTGTTTGTTTTAATGGATTTACTGGGTGGAAAGTAGTGGATAATGTGATTTGAGTGCAATAATCATCAGGCGAGCATTGTTAGTTTTCTTGGCAAATTGACAAATATAGTATAAAATTAAGGGGACCGGAAAGTTTACATTGGTGTTTATTTGGTTGCGTATATACGTTATATTCATATGGTTTAGTTAGAAAATGATTAATATCTTTTAAATCAGCAAAGGTATGGAAATATGTCAAATTGTACTTAATTAATCGTACAATTTCCTAATCTTTCTTTAAAAAAATAATGCAATATCATACAAGGTGTTCGCGATATCGCATTTTAAAGTTTGTATTTAAACATTTGGCAGAATTTCATTATCGCATAGAAAATGATCGATATCTTTGTAATAGGAAATGCTAAGAACATATAAGATACTGTATATCTTACAATATAATATGTTTCATCGTCACTAAAAATTTTACGTTAATATAATACAAGGTGTTCGATATATATCATTTCAAAGTTTCTCATTAAAAGGAATATTGAAAAAAAATTCAAAGGAAATGAAGAAGTCGATGGTTTTTTCTGAGAGATTTAAAGTCAGGTCATGTCAGATACATGTATCGATAATTTCCAAAGAGATCTATACTCTTTAGGTACAAAAAAGTTACTAAAGCATATTTTTATCATGTTGGTCCAATATCAATTTCATCAGTTTGAAAACAGTTATGTAAATAGAAATACGCAAAAAATGGTTTAATACCAACAACATAAAATGCAAAATGTCAAAGCATGCAAATTTTAATATCCCGAACAGCAAACACAAAGAAGAAACAAGCGAATTTTATGATTATTGAAATATAACACCGCTCAAAGTTGTAAAACTTTGCGACCCGCCTTGATTCACGTCAAAGCGCAAAGAGGCAATTGCAAAATTCGCACGTCGACATGCCGGTATCCGTATGTCCAGTCCACCTGGCTGTGCGAATTTTGCATGTCTTGCAGCGTGATTTGTTGACTCGTCATCGAGGTACTTCCTACGAAGACGTGTAGGCGATTTCCGTTTTGCGCATTTTTCGCGCCGATCCTTAACAAATATATTCGTTACATCTGCGCTCTTTACTTCTTTACATCTTTGCTTCTTTCCTTCTTTCCTCGATGCAACTTTGCCGATAAAAAGAAAAAGAGAAGCGTGGAAGATAGGCAAGACACATTTTCATCTCTTCCAACGCGACCTTTTTCGCACGAACGTCTCTTCTCTTCATTTCTCTTTTGTCGATTCCTCTTCGGCAGTGTGAGCCGTGGCCGAATGAGTTGAATACGTTCGGCTGTTAACAAAGAGGACGCGCGTTGCAACTGCAATAAATTAACGCCGCCCGAATGCGAGACGCGATCGTTCATCACGGCCCACCCGACGGATTAACAATGGCCCGGCTATTGCGCGCCATATTGATTCCGCCGCTGTTCGATAGTAGTCGCATGGTGTGTTACTGAAAACTGCTCTCGGTGCGCCCAGCATATAGGATAGGATAGCAGCCTGTGCCAGTGCGGAGCGGACGTCATAATCGTGTTTTATTGTTCCGCGCACAAAGTGATTAAAATGTCTGATCGGACGTGAGCGGGCCAGCATGATTTACTTCCCACCGACAACTATTGTAGTATTATTGCAATTTGTGTCAGTTTCCTTTTATTATTGATTGTATTTCAATGGAGATGGAACGGGGAAGGACAGGGGAGTCCTTCTTGTTACTAAAATCTGCAGATTTATATTAATAGGAATAACAAAACACTTTCAATGCATTTTATTCTACTATTTGACACATCATTATCTGTGTTGATCAGATATACAAAATTGCATTTTTATTTTCTATTGGGATTCTATATTTTCTTTATTTTCTATTGTCGATTTCTACGGCATACATGAGATGTAATTATTTTCAAACTTAGTTTCACTAAATACATTCTATACATTGATAACCAATTCTCTCTACAAAACTAGCAAAAATATGAATATAACATACTATAGGCAACTAAACATATACAAATTGACATGTTTGTTAGCCCTTAACTTTTCTATCCTTAAATTTTCGTTGAAATTAACAAAGGTATAATAACATATCGAAATAATACACCATTATTCACGAAATTTATCGAAACACGCCCTTTGTGCCATCTTTTAACATACATATTTCGCTACCAATAAGAATCACTAGCAAAAATATGAAGAAAACATGCTAGAGGCAACCAAACATACACAAATTGACATGTTTGTTTGCCCTGAACTTTTCCATCCTTAAATTTTCTGTGAAATTACAAAGGTATAATAATATATCGAAATAATATACCATTATTTACGAAATTTATCGAAACACACCCTTTGCGCCATCTTCTAACATAATACATGTAAATACTTTAATAAACTGCTAGGGGATGCATTTCCATACCTATAAGTATCACTAGCATAAAATTGAATATAACATACTATAGGCAAACAAACATACACAAATTGACATGTTTGTTAGACCTTAACTTTTCTATCCTTAAATTTTCTGCGAAATTAACGAAGGTATAATAACATATCGAAATAATACACCATTATTCACGAAATTTATCGAAACACACCCTTTGTGCCATTTTTATCATAATACTTGTATACATCAATGAAGCCCACCTGGGCAGTATAGTTGGTAGTGGTTCGGTCTACCACGTACGCGGACGGGGTTCGAGTCCCCGGGGTGGGCACCCCAGTAGTGTGAATTTATTATAAATTCACACTAAAAATCACTCATTTAACTAATTCACATTAAAAATTCACATGAAAAATTCACATTATTCAAAATCCACACCGATAAAGTCACAACAATCGCAATACGCAACCCACAACACACAAGAAGAATCCATCGACAACATAAAAATTCACTTCACTCGCACACAACAAGACAACACATCAACAACATAACAATAACAACAACATCACAAAAAAACAATAACAAAAATAACAATAACATGTAATATATACAAAATCACAATAAAAAAAAAACATATGTATCCAGGCTGAAGGACCAGTGAAGGTCGATAGCCAGGTCTGCGGACCGAATATATTATTACTATTTACTTCAATAAATTGCTACTACCAAGCAAATTCTAAACATTAATGCCCTATTCTCTCACCGCAAAATTTAAAATTATGAATATAACGTACGATAGGCAACCAAAGATACACCAATTGACATTTTTATATACCTTTTACTTAAAAAAATTTAAACGACAAGAAATATAATCGTAAAATCGGCTATTTGTTGTAAAATTAACAATAATACAAAAAGGATGGAAATAATGTAACATTATTTCCAAATTTATCCTCGTATCGATTACATCAAACAACATTTATTGTTACATGCTCCCCCATTAACTTACCTGCGTTCACATCGATTTCCTATAAGTGTAAATAAATTATAATTACGGTCATTCTTATGCTTTCAAGCAAATTACTTTTTCTCGTAAAAACACACTACTGACCACTTTATCACCCATTTACATACTAAATAATTGAAGACATGACTTTCTATACGCCCTGTTACCGTTCATTTCCGATCGTTTCGCCCTCTTCTGCCTCATTTTAACATTTCCTGACGTTGAAATAGCTCACAATCAGACGCATCGCATATTTCGGCTGCTTGATTTATCAACATGTTCGAATTGCAAGTCGCAGCTGCAATTCACAGCCATATTTCCATAATTTCCATACGCAATTAATCAAGCAAACCGCAGCTCATGCAGCACAGCGATGAAAAGAGTTAATCGCAACGATCGATTCGTTGCATCGCCGATTTCGATCAATTAATCACGCGTTTTGATGCATGAAACATTCCGGCAAAGTTAAACGCTTCCGTCACGTTGCGATTTCAATTAATACTTGTCGCGCAATGCTATTTCAAAGCATTTTACGTGCACAGCGAGTGAATAAATACGCTCTCGGTGTCCTTTGTTTCGATCTTTTCATCTTTGCATCTGCCGCCTTTTCGGCAGCTTCAATTATACTTCTTCCAATTAGACGGGAATAATCTGTGTTCTTAGTCAGTTAGCACTTAGCACACTTAGGACACTTAACACACTTTAGCAATTGATGTTCGTGCTTCAATTTTTAGTGCATTCCAGCGTATTGCGACTACCGGCTAATCTTATCCGAAGAGGGCGAGCATTTGCATTAGTGCTAATAAACATTGGCGTCGCAGTTGCGCGATGGGTGATTTAAAGAAAAGAGCGTCATAAATTGACGCAGCGTCGCATTAGCGGTAAAACTACATATGTTTAGTCGATTTAGCACGATTTTTACGTTTTTACCATAGTTAGAATAATACTATGAGAAAGAGTGATACACCAATAGATAGCTGAACTCTTCTACATTAATAATCACTAGTTAGAATTTAAAATTATCTTTTTTATACAGAGTTATCAGACGTAAACTTTACGCTTTTCTGGAGATATGAAGAAGTAAAATGTATTCTACAAGACTTATATCAAAATATTGCATATTTCAACGTCTATCTAATGGTATATAGGTTATTAATAACTTGTCTGTGCACTACCCTTCTTTTGGGGTATTTGGTTTATAGAAGCATGTGAATCGTCCGTATGCGAGTAATAACTCTAAACATACCAAGCGATTTACATGCAATTCATTGCGCACTCATA
>JAODAC010022921.1:0-17965 GCA_027575185.1 Mimaenictus wilsoni
GGTGTAATGTCCGATTGCACTGATTGTTGGCTGTTGTTTTGGTCCGCACAGCCTGAGGGTGGCGGGTATTGCAAACAACATATATAAATGTTTTTCGTTTTGTTTTTGTTCGTTAATAAATAAAGTGTTTTCAGTGTTGATTTAAATGTTATTTATTTTAGATGATTTGTAATTATTGGTATTATAAAAACATGTGTTAAATGTTAACTTAATTTATTGTTCTGATTTAACGTTGGTGTTTGTTTCGACCCTTACTAAGCGGTATTCTAATAACAAGGTGACTTGTCTTGACGATTGCTATGCAACGAGTGTCGACTCTGCTTGTCGCATACTCATAGGAGAGCTCGGCACCGTAAGGAATGGCGACGTCAGCAAATGACAATCGCGTGACATAACTATATCCCCCTTAGGACAAAACGTCGTCGTTTTGAATTTCTTTTTCAAAATTTGTTTTTGACTTTGCAAGCTAGCATAATACAACATGTTTACGAACTACAATTATTACAATTGTTGTTACAAAAATTACAATGATCAAAATTGTGGACAAGTGCACACGATGTACAATAGGGTGTAGCGTCACATTTTCTGTTTGTAAGTTATCGATTTCTTGACGTAACGTATCAAGATCATGTAGATGTTCTTGCTTCAGATTAATTGATTTTGTTGTGATATGGTCGATTGAAGGTAATTTGATATCGAAAGTTAGTTTACAAAAGGTGTTCTCATAGCTCTGTCCGCCAATATTAAGTTTACAATTAGGTGGTGAACCTAGCAAGGCATTCCTTAGAACATTAAATAGTTTTACATTTGTGGTACATTTTTCTGTTATTTCGGTAGAATTTCTAGATGAAATAAGTAACTTTTTATTTTTTAATTGCATAATGAGATTGTAGTCATTAGTAACTTTAGCGTAAACACAGTTTAAATTTGTTTTCAATTGACAGTTTTTAATACTTGGTATCATTAAACATAACACAAAATGCTCGATGCGTTGGCAATCTTCGTCGGTACACAATTCTGTGTTCGATGATAGAAGATGAAATCGAGCTGGAGGTACTAATACTTCACTCTTGTGGTTTGATAATGGGTAAAGTTTTGTGTATTGATATCTGGGAATTTTAAGGATAGGTACATATAAGATGCACGTAATTGTTTCAGTGACTGAAAATAGCTTAAATTTGGTAAACTCTAACATTTTAAATAAATGAAGATCGTCCAATTCAAGTAATTCGTCTTTCAAATATATAGCACGTAAATGTGTGAATATCATTTGTAATTCTTTTTTTGATAATATTTCGAGATAAGTATTTTTGTTTAAAGCTAGAGAACTGGTTCATTCGATGAGACGCAAGATATTTGATAATTTTTCACTCATGTATAAATTATTTTGTAAATACAGTTGCAATTCAAAATCGTCATTCAATTGTTTGGTTGCTATAAAAGCTGTATTCAAATTAATTTGTATCAATTTGAAGTTATCATCAAATCGTTTCGTAATATTATTCGCAAAGGACGAAAATTCACTAAATTTTTGCACTATGTTTTCTTCGTTTTTGTAAAGAGCAGCAAGGTCTTGATCTATTTCTTGTCTGTCGGTTTCATCTAAATTACCAGCTATGAATTTGATTGTCGATCCTAATACGTTAATTACGGCGCGCTTGTTTCAATTATTGGAGTCAAACTTACTTAATCTATCCTCTATTTCTAAACAGTTATGTTTTGTTAAATTGTTTAAACGATCTAATGGTTTACTTAAGTTTCTAGCTTCTAAAATATGAATGTTGATAAGTATACCATAATAATTGTTTCTTATGCAAGTTAAATTTAGATAAAAATAGAACTTGTGGTAGGGGTTCAGAAGCTTGACAACCCCTAGGTGTTCAGGGAAGTATCCATTTGAGACGTCGTCAATTCTCTCGATTTGGTGAGCGTGAATCCATATCGTTATCGACGCAACCGTGAAAGTCGGACGATTTCTTTAAACGTCTGATTATTATCATGTTTATATTTGCTTTTCTACCACTTGATTCGCGTATATTGGTAATTTTACTTTCATTGATATTTGATACTCTCAGTTTCTCGAAACATGGGTCGGCTTTTCGTATTTTAGGTTTCGCCATAAAAATGTGGGATTCATTTATATTTGGTGGTTTTTCTTTTGGTTTCATTACGTTTTTCTAATATTGTTGACTCTCTGTTAAGTTGTTTATGATAAAGGTCTATATAAAATGGTAATATTTCTGATTATATAACTCATACATGTCTTGATTTAGGTCGATTGCGTGAGCATTCAAGACATCATATGGTCCATACAATAATGTAAAAGGTGTAAATTTCGTGGATGAGTGTACTGATTGATTGTACACGAGTAATGCGGTTAACATTAAATTTTGCGGTGTTTCATTTTTGTTATTAGCTTTTACTTTTCGAATCTCTTCAAGTAAAGTATAATGAACTCTTTCTACAGGTGAATTTGATGAACTATTATAATTTGTTGTGAAATATAATTCAATTTTAAATAGTGAACAAAATTTTTCGAAAACTTTGTTTTTAAACTCTTTGCCTTCATCACAGACGATTCGTTTTAGATATCCATGATGTGAGAAGTAATCACGAAGTTTATTACTAATAGTAATTGCAGTTTGATCTTTGATAAAATAAGCTTGAGTATAGCGTGAGAAAAGATCAATGATTGTTAAGAATTTATGATTGTCAAAGCTAAATACATCTATGTGGATCATATCAAATGGTCTTGTTGCTAGTAAAGGACCAGAGAATTTAATTTTATCAGGGTTCCTCTCGTATTTGCATATTGAACAAATTTCACATTTGTTTATTATTTCATTAATTTTGGTCTTCATATTTGGCCAGTAATATTTTTGTTTTAAATGCTCGTATGTTTCATTAACACCGTTATGAGTTTTCGTGTGATAATCTGTGATAATATTCTCTTGATTAGACGTATCCTCGATGTCTGGTGCAATTTTAGTAGTTCTTACTATTTTTATTTTATTATTAAACGTTTCATTCGCGATGGTGAAGAATATTGATCCTAGAAATTTGTTTTCAAAATACACACCATATAGTTCATTAGGATTTATGATGTCTTTTAATGATTTAGAAATATGTTCTAGTTCATTTCCATTACGAATTGTAACTCGGTAATGATTCCTTAAAAAGGGCTTTCGATGAATAATGCGATATTTGTCACCAGACTTGTATAAAATTTGAAATTTAAATTGATTTAATGGACTCTCAGATATTGGCATATTAAATGTTAGGTTTTCAGCAGCTGAATGATTTGTTATGTCATCATCACTGTTTTCACTTTGATTACTAGTATGTGTTATTAACTCTAGGTCTGTTATATCTGATTTTTCATCTGGGTCAACATTTGGTAATATTGATAAGTGGTCAATCGCGTCTTGATCTTCTGTTTCTTTTGTGTTGATTTCGATTCTGGATAAAGCAACTGCTACAAAATTCTCTTTTTCTTTCTTATGCTTTACCGTAAAAGTAAACTCTTCTAATTTAATTGCCATTTTAATAATCGAGCATTTGCATCCTTCAGAGAAAATAACCAAACAAGTGGTTTGTGGTCAGTTTCAATCGTAAAGTTTTTACCAAATAGATAAGGTCTAAAATGTTTAGTTGCAGTGATAATAGCAAGTGGTTCGCGTTCAATAGCAGAATAATATTATTCAGCGCTATTGAGGGTTCTAGAGTAGAAAGCTATAGGTCGATTACTCTGTGATAATACTGCACCTAATGCTGTCAATAATGCAAACGTTGTTAAAGTAAATTCTTTGCTGAAATCTGGATAAGCAAGTATTGGGGCATTACTGATTAATTCTTTGCATGTTGCAAATGCTTCAATGTAATCAATGTGTTCAATATTTACTTTTGATCCTTTCTTTAAACACTTCGTGAATGGTTGAGCTATTTTTGCAAAATTGGAAATAAATTTTCGATAGTATCCGATTAAACCTAAGAATGATTTTATCTCTTTTGTTGTTTTTGGTATTGGATATTCCTGGATAGCTTTTATTTTTTCTGGATTTGGTTTGATACCTTGGCGTGTAATAACATGCTCTAAAAATGGTACTTCTTTACACAAAAATTCGGACTTGTCAAGTTGAACTTTTAGGTCGTATTGTCTTAATTTAGAAACTATTTCGGAAATATGAATTAGATGGTCGTGTAGAGACTTATAAAATATAACGATATCATCCATATAAACAAAACGTATTTTGTGTAGGTGTTCACGTAAAATGTTATCCATAACGCGTTGGAATGTACTGGGTGCATTCTTTAATCCGAAAGACATCCGTAGATATTTGTAATTACCATTGTTAAGGGAAAATGCTGTTTTTTCAATGGAATCTTTATCGACTTCAATTTGTGAAAACGTTACGCTAAATCAAGTGTGGTAATATACACGCATTTGCCTAGGTTATCAAGAATCTCGCCAATACGTGGCAACGGGTACTTGTCTTCTATTGTTTTCTTATTTAGTTTTCGATAGTCAGTAACAAGTCGCCATTTCTTTTTTCCGCTGGCATCAATTTTTTTTTGGTACAATCCAAACAGGAGAGCTGTACGGAGAAATACTCGGTCTTATTACTTTGTTTTCCAATAACTTTCGTACTTGGTCTTGTATTTCGGGTTTAGGATGACATGGATATATGTATGATTTACAATAAACTGGATCGTTATCAGTTGTTCGTATATTATGCTTAACAGCGTTAGCAAAAGTTAAATCTGAAGTTTCAGTGTGAAAAATATCTTTAAATTTATAACATAAGTTCATAATCTATTGCTTCTCTACTTGATTCAAATGATTTAGTCTAATTAACTTATTAAGCTGTTTGTTTTCGCAAGTTTTAACAAAATCAAGTTCTTCAAGAATTTAGAGGTTTTACAGGAATTCTTATTCTTAGAATTAATTGTTTCCGGTTTAGGAATATCGATCGGTATTTTACACATGCCATTTTTCGATTTGCAAATTGATTCTGGAATATGAATATTATTGATATTAAATTCGGGCATAATTATCGGTCCTTTTTGAATTGTGACAGGAATGTCGATTGTATTTTGTATTGTTTGTTCAAGTGGTTCATATTTTGTAGAGTTAAGTTCCAACAAAAATGGAATTTGTACGTTGCATAATTCCAGATGTTGAGACTCATAGTCAGTCAATTTTTGCTCCAAGTTTTAATAAATCTTCGGTCCCGATTAATCCGTCAAATTTATCGTGTCAATCTATTATCATGAAATTTATTTCATTGTCAATTCCAAATTCATTTGATAATGGGTACACTACATTTTTATCATCTTTCACTACTTTGTTTAATCCTTTATCTGTCTGGAATCGCATCTCTGTATGTAGTTATAAATTTATCGCATTGTTGAATAAAATAAGATAGATTTTTACTGCCTCCTTCGTAAATTGGAATAATTTCTTTGGCTAAATTTATTTATGTGAGAATGTTGTTCGCCATTTGTAAATGGGGTTCAATTAATGGTTTAAACTGAAAATTTTGTTCGTCTTCTGAGTTACCTGATTCTGATAATCTTCTTCTGATAGGAGATCGATTTCTACTCATTAGTTACGTGAATCCTATATCGTGAAAAGGATGTGGAAAAAAATGTACTCACAATAACAGTTCTTTGCAGAATTTCATTTCGCTTGAAGTTGGTGTTGATGACGTTGATGGTGGTTGGAGTTGACCGTTGTTGAAGTTGATCGAGTCTAAGTTGATCATTGTTGAATGTTCGGTTTCACCCAGGTGTTCCAATAAAGATTTGAAAATCACCGACTTTAAAAGTCTTGTCGTTTGGGTAAACACGTTATTTAGGGTAGGCATAAGCTCCCGTACGCACTTTCTGATAATCGTGTTTTAAATCCTGTTCTGCAGCGCCAGTTTTGCAGCAGTGTTTTTTGTTTGGTTTTTGTTGGTAAATAAATAAGGTGTTTTAAGTGTTGACTTAAATGTTATTTATTTTAGATGATGTTTTAATTATTGGTATTATAAAAACATGTGTTAAATGTTAACTTAACTTATTGTTCAGATTTAAACCTTGGTGTTTGTTTCGACTCTTACTAGGCGGTATTCTAATAATAGGCGGTATTCGCGGCACCACCAGCGAGGGAAAAGTTCAACCAACCCGACCAATAAACCCCGAGCTCACAATTAGACAAAAAGACGGGACATTATATAGATTGCCAAATCAAGTGCGTCGCAAGGCGGTCGAGTGCCGACGGCCACCGCCGCGCGACACACACACTTCGCATTCCCTCGCTAGTAGCGTTACAATAAGTTCTCCGACAAGACCTTGAGGTTTGACTTTGAACATCGTACATCCTCGGGCGTCAACGGACGTCGTCGTATGCGTTGATATTTGGGTTGCATATACTGTAATTCCATCGTACACTAACACGGCCATTCCTGACCCTCAGCACGTCCTCGTGCGCTGTAGGTTACTAAAAAGTTCAAACACAAATCAGTATTTTTGTTCCATAATTTTCAAAGCATGCCAAATATCAATTATCTAAAACAAAATACGTCCTTTAAGCGGTTGTTCTTCGTTGTTGCTCACCCTATGCATCATTTCAACCCATCTCAGATTCGAACACCTTCTAGAAGCCTCACACGCCATTTCCGGAAGCATGTGGAATAAAATGTTTCTGTGAATGCCTTGCTCATCTAACCAAGACCCATTTGTTATCTTGTCCGGTTGAGCTACGTCACTCTCACATTGCTCCATCAAATCTGCAAATACCTCCTCATCGCCAAACCTTTGCACAAGTGTTCTCCACACAATTCAAATACCATCCAATATATCCTACTCTCGCAAGAGCATCATAATTATCAAATCGTCGTTGCTAAACAGATGAATCTGTTAATATCATAATAACGTACTTTCACCTTACACATTCATCAGGGGCCCCACGTCACACACACAATCATACAATTCACACAAATTCAGTATAACTGCTGATACTGTGAAATCTTCAGTTTTCGTTTGAAGTCCATCGGATCAACCAACATCGGCTATCAGGATCCTAACCTGAAATAGCACATACCACAAGCATCAACGGCCTGTTTGTAATACGGGCCACCCTCAGGTTGTCCGGACCTAAGGAACAGCCAACAATCGGTGCCATTTGGCCTTACACCGAATACTCTGGCTAAACAAAAACCAAACAACAAATACAGACTAGTGATCGGACACACCAGATACACTGTGACCAAACAGTAGGGTTGCGACCTCCTCCCTGTTTCAGGCAAACAACCAAAAATGAGTCCGCAACTTTTCGTGAAAATCAAACATTTAATTAAAACAAAAATCTTAAACACATCTACTCAATTAGGTAAAACAGGCAACCTCCTTATTTTCCAGGAAAATTACCTGCCCAGCGCATTTTGCCCGGCCATCATATTAATTGTTCACGACCGGCTACAGTAAGCCTCCTTTTTGTAGTCTGGAGCTTATATCTGTCGTTAGCCAATCTATTCAAAATACGAAAAGAACCCTTGAATCTTTTTCCCAACTTGCCCCGACGTGGACCTTGAGAACCTTCTACTAGGACCTTCTCTCCTACTTGAAAACACGTAGCTTCCTTGCGTTTCTTGCATCCTTATTCAATTTCTAATGGCTTATCCTTGCCATACAAGAGCACCAACTATTGGACTCGCTCAAGTCGTACTGCTCATTTTGTTATTAATGTTAGTTTCGACGTTCTTAAGTTCCGATACCCAGTTCGTTTCCTTCCCGGGTACCAACGTAGACCTCATCAGGTTAAACATGGTCCTCATGAGTCTTTCTACGATTCCATTACCTCTTGGCATTCCAGTGGCCACAAGATGCAATTCGCAACCGGCCTTTTTAACGAACGTTTCGAACTCCACTGAAGAAAGGGCAGTACCACGATCAGCGTTTATTAGTGTCGGTACACCCAAATCTCTGAACATGCCGTCTAATACTTTGATGGTATCAGTAGCATTCTTCTTTCCAATAGGTATCAATTGACAGTACTTTGAAAACTGGTCAATCATAACAAATATTTGTGTGCAACCCACAGAGCAAACGAGTGGTCCGGTATGATCGAGATGCCATATTTCCTTGGACAGCATAGCTTTTCTACCCCTTTGAAATAATCCTCTTCGGGGGCCAGTGTTTGCTTTATTTACGGCACATGCTCTGCATTCTTCTAGATATTTGCGTATTGCTTTCGTCATCTATGGCCAATATAAATTGTTCATTTTATATAGCATTTACTGCTCACCAATGTGAGAAGACTCATCATGATACGCGCGCATCATTCGTAGCCTCACCATTTCTGGCACATAACATTTTGAAATTCCCTTTCCATTCATTCGATATATAACGCCGCTAATAATTTTGTTCTGATGTTTTTCATCCTGCGTTATGGTACCGTTTTTAATTTGTTGGCATATATTATCGCTTATCTGATAGTGTTCGATTGCCATTAAAGGCTAATCTGATTGAATTTGTTTAACCCGTTTCACGACTGGATTACGACTCAAGTAATCTACGTGACTCATAAGTCAGCCGGGGCGATATTGAATCTCGAAGTCAAAATCTTGTAACTGTATCCACCATCGAGCAACTCGTGAATGTAATCCTTTCTTTACGGCGGTTGCTCAGACAGCGTTACAGTCGGTGAATACCATAAAGTGTCGGCCAAAAAGCTATAAGCGAAAATGACGCGTGGCTTCCACAATTGCCAGCGTTTCTAGATCGTACGAAGAATATTTCGCGTCAGACGGGGTTGTACGCCACGGGATGCATTACGCCCTGGACATCCTGTAAAATCATTGCACGAAGACCAATAGCACATGCATCAGTTGCAATTGTACATCCTTTTTGGGATTATAAATGGCTAACACAGGTTCAGCAGTTAATATTTCGACAATATTCTGCCTGATTGCTTCCTGTTCCGGAGACCACTTGAATTCAGTGTCTTTTCTTAACAGATTTGTTATCGGCGCCGTTTTAATCGAAAATCCCTTGATAAACCGACGAAAATATCCGGCAAGCCCCATGAATTGTCGTACACCATGTAAATCTTTAGGGGGAGGCGCCGCCGCTATCGCAGTCACTTTTGCGGTTCCCGGCCGTACCATACCATTTTCGACAATAAACCCCAGGTAATTAATGCGGCGTTGAAGAAATTTGCATTTCTTATAATTCAATTTAAAACCCCCGATCACGAGTGCATTCAATACTTGTTCTAAAATTTCGCATGGCTTCATTTTCGGTTTCACCTGGACACAAAGTGTCATCTACTTATACAAACGCTGCCTTATTTTTCAGTGTTCCTAAAGCCCAGTCGATAGCGCGTTGATATGCCGAAGCCGAATTTACAAACCCAAATGGCACCACATTAAATTCATAATGGTCATCCGGGGTCACAAACGCTAGTATATGACGAGATTTTGCCTCAACTCGCATTTGGTGAAATCTGGCCTCCATATCAAGAACAGAAAAATATTTGGGCAACGCGCCAATGTCGTCTTGAATGAATGGTAACGGTTACCTCTCCTTGCACACTTGTTTGTTTATGCTGCGATAATCAACGCACAAACGGAGCGTGCCGTGAGCCTTCGACACAAGTACAATTGGACTCGCGTATTCCGAAAAGCTAGGGCTGATTATACCCTTCTCCATCATCTCCTCTACAATTTTACGAACTACCACTAGTTCTGTATGTGATAAAGGTCGCGGTCAATGCCTATCTTAGCAATCTTATGCCCTTCATCATTGCTGTAAGCAATGTCTATGTGAGTCTTTGTCTTTACCAATTTAATATACGGACGCATGATCACATCTTTACCTATTAGAGCATAATAGTCGCCCGGCAAGGCGGCGTGTGGTACGATATTAAAAGTTATCTCAATAATCACACCATTTATTTCTGCTGAAATTACACAGATGCCTTGTGTTTGCATGCAGGTGCCAACCGTTTGCAGTGTTGTTTCTACTAGAATTATACATGCACAGAGTCGTTGTGCAGCTGTGAATTTAATAATTGATACATCGGCACCTGTATCAATTTCGTACGTAAATGCTCGACCGACATCCTGGCCATGCATGTATGAGTATGCTACCGGCATCAGATTCGTGTTTCTCTTTGTCGACACGCATTTAGCGCTCCTGCGTAAACATTGCTGCTCGTCATGACCAGGTCTATGGCAATATGCGCAACGCACATTAGGGCGCTGTTGAGCTAGCTCCGAAGTTTGCGCAGCTGTTTTCTTATTTTCGACTCCGTCACTTGAAACGCGATTCTCGTGAAAACGCTGGCGCTTGTTTTCTGTAGCTATCGACATTGAGCAGCTGCTCGTTACGTGCCCACGATTCCCGCATGTAAAACAAATGCGACGGTCACTGTTCGGATGAAATTCTCTTTTATTTCCCTTTGAAAAGTATTTAGAGTGCTGCCTATCGGAAGACACTCGAGAAGGGTCGGATTTTGAACGGAATTTTCGGGTCGATCTTTCAGCTTCGTACAACTGTATGACCTCTAAAGTCTCATGCAAATCTTTTGGGGCACGTGTGCATAGCATGCTCCTGATGGTATCATCGTCTAAGAAAGTGACTATGCATTCGAAGATACTCGTCCACGGTATATGCGCATAGAAACGCGTTAAGAGACGAGCTTTCTTTGCAGCATATTCTGCTACGGTGTCACAATGACTACTACGCAACTCGGCTGCCCTAGTTAAACGCGTTCCAGCCGTTTCGCGACTTTGAAAGGCTCTTGCTAAGTCGTCCATGAATGCTTCCCATGATACGTTTAGCGGCCGCCAACCAGGATAGAATTTTCTAGCACGCCCGCGTAATTCAGTTCCGCACCGATTTATCATGACGAGACCATCAACTTGGTGTTCCGCTCGAACTTTATCGGCTTCAGTTAGCCACTCGGTTACCGTATAAATGTCCTCGTCAGGATCAAACATACCCAAAACGACGGTCGCGGGATCGAAAGCCGGTTTTACTGCCTACCTGCTTGCTCCGCATGCGTGGACTCAATGTGATGTAGAAACATCTGCAACATCTCTCTGCTCGATAATATTACTTCCTTCTCAGGTACTGAATGCCCTTTGGGTGACGATGCCTGAGGATCGCTGGGTGATGATCTGCTGGTTCCAGGTTCCTGTGGAACTACGTTCTCTTCACCCCTACCTTCTAAGAGATCCATTGCAAAACGTAAAAGAATACGAAACACTACCTCGTTTAATCAAACGCCTCGCGCACAAAAGTGTTCTAAAGGCCGATAGAAAGAGAAAAAAAGCACAATGGCTGAATCCCACTTCTGATGATGTTAGAAGAGTTTTATAATTTAAGAATTCGCGGCATCACCAGCGAGCGAAAAGTTCAACCAACCCGACCAATAACCCCCGAGCGCACATTTAGACAAAAAGACAAGACACTATATAGATTGCCAAAATTAGTATCAACTGCGTCGCAAGGCGGTCGAGTACCGACTACCACCGCCGCGCGACACACCCACACACACACTTTGCGTTCCCTCGCTATTAGCGTTACAATAAGTTCTCCGAAAAGACCTGGAGGTTTGAATTTGAACATCGGCGACCCTCGACGATGTTCGTATTGACAAATTACATCGCACCTCCTCGGTCGTTAACGGACGTCGTCGTATGCGTTGATATTTGGGTTGCATATACTGTAATTCCATCGTACACTAACACGGCCATTCCTAACCCTCAGCACGTCCTCGTGCGCTGGAGGTTACCAAAAAGTTCAAACACAAATCAGTCTTTTTGCTCCACAATTTTCAAAGCATGCCAAATATCAATTATCTAAAACAAAATACTTTCTTTAAGCAGTTGTTCTTCGTTGTTGCTCACCCTACGCCTCATTTCAACCCATCTCAGATTCGAACACCTTCCAGAAGCCTTGCCTTGCCTTGCTTGTAAACGTACTCCAAAGAATTTGGCATAAATTGGGATTCCGAGGAATGAGGAATGTCTTTGTAATCGTGACAATTCATGGTCCGACCAACCGATTCAGACACATCAAAATAATATTAAATGATATAAAAAATTAACAAAAACTATATAAATTGATTAATATAATCTAAATTTAAATCATTATTCGACTATACTATGAGATTTCCTATTACATGGAAAGGCACATTTTCTTACTCGCTTTATATTTCTCAGGTGAAGATTTGCAGGTTTTCCTGATTTCTCTCTGGTACAGATTAGTTTATTTTTATTAATTTCAGACATGTTTACCTTATGATAACAAGGATCTGCTTTCCTGATTCTCGGTCGTTTAAAATACAATTGGGGTTCATTTACGCTTTCCATTGTCTTTTTACTGCGGTTTAATTTTTTGAGTTTTGCTGTTTCCTTTTCCAGTTTATTGTAAAGTTCATTATAGAACGGCATGAGTGCGATTTTTGTTTTTGGTTATAGTACTCATAAATGGGAAGTGACAGGTCGACTTCGTGGCTGTTTAAATTGTCGTATTGTCCGTAGAGTAAAGTAAATGGCGTAAATCCTGTTGCTGAATGTACTGATTGATTGTAAATCAGGATGGAATTTAGCATGTAGTCTTTAGGAGAATCGCCCTTATTTTGCAATTTGGAAATACGGATTTTTTTCCAATATTCTCGAATGTACACGTTCAATTGGTGAGTTGGAGCTGCTATTGTGGTTTGCCGTAAAATGAACATTTATTTTAAAAAGTTTACAAAATTCTGAAAATATCTTGTTTTTAAATTCGTTCCTTTCATCGCAAATGTTTTTTGGATAACCGTGGTGAGAGAAATACATCCTTAATTTGCTAATAACCGCAATTGCCGGGGAAGCGTGAATAGGATAGGTTTGAATATAGCGCGAAAACAAATTAATGATGGGTAGGAAATTTTGATTGTCGAAATCATCAAATCAAATGGCCGTTTTGATAACAAAGGTCCAGAGAATGGAACCTTAAATGGATTTCGTTCATATTTAACTTCAAGGCATAGTTCGCATTTATTTATTAATTCATTAATTTTCAACTTCATGTATGGCCAATAGTACGTACTATTTAAGGGATTATATATTTCCGTGATGCCGTTATGCGTTTTTGGATGATATTCCTCTATAAGTTTATTTTGATGGCTCTCTTTTTCTACATCCTGCAAATACGATGTACATTGAATAATTTTTACAGAACTATCGAACATAGTGCTGCTGTTTACGCTCACGCGTCTTAACGAAATTTATACCCCGCGAGTTGTAAATTCTCGGGGCCTTGGTTACAGGCTTTACTTAAGCAGCGCTGCCAACATAAAATATATTTTAGGGTGCAAAGTCCCCAACAGCGCCGGTGACGTAGACATACCGCCCCCCATTGAACCACCCGTTCAATAAACATTCCAAGATTACTAGAAACAAAGTACAATATACAAAGGGAATGCAGAATACATAAAGAGTGAAAATATGATACATATGAGATAACAAATGTAAAATTAATGCATTAAGACACTTGATAAACAAGAATACAAATACAATTAGAATGAAAAAAGAAACATAGAGGAAGAGTACAGTAGTCCTTCATGGGGAACAACCGCCATAACTTCACTAAAGGCCTTCAAATAAGACCGGACGCAGTTTTTATATCCGCAATACGCACTACACAGTCGTCGCCCGAATAAAGTCTTTCAACTCTACCAAGATGCCATTGCAATGGCGGTGAGTTATCCTCCCGGATAATTACGAGTTGGCCCTTGCTCAACGATGCACCTCGCCGAAGCCACTTAGTCCGGCGTTGAAGTTCCATCAGGTGCCAGCGACGCCATATATCCGGACGCAATTTCTGCATATGCTTTTTTTCAAAGTCGACTTCGGGAAGCACAGTCAGAGGTTCACCGATTAAAAAATGACCTGGAGTTAACGTAGTGAGATCTTCAGCTCTTCAGAGATCGGTGTGAGAGGACGGGAGTTCATAACAGCCTCGATTTGGCTGAGTAGCGTGGTCATTTCTTGGAATGTTAACGTGGTATTTCATGCTACGCGTCGAAGATGATGCTTCACTTGCCTTACACCAGCTTTCTACAGTCCTTCGAAATGAGGAGCACGAGGAGGGATGAAGGCCCATCCGATGTTACGATGGGCAAGACGACCTTTCAACTCCTGCGTTCGCATTTGCTCTTGTAAGAATTGGCCTAGCTCCCGAAGATAATTACGTGCTCCTAGGAAGTTGCGCCCATTGCCGCTGAATAGTTTAGCGCACATGCCGCGCCGAGAGACAAATCGACCGAGAGTCGCGATGAAGGCGTCGGCACTGAGATCTGAAACTAACTCCAGGTGCAGAGCCTTTGTGGATATGCAGATAAACACGCATATGTGGGCCATGCTGGTGTGCTTCGATCGTCGTCCTCCTTCCTTGATAATAATAGGGCCGGCGTAATCAACGCCTGCGTGAAGGAAGGGTCGTGCGGCGGTGACACGACATTTGGGCAAAGCACCCATTATGGGAGCGAGCGAGGTTTGACACGACGGCATGGAAGGCTCGGATAACGTGACGAACGGAACTCCTACCGGCCAAGGGCCAGTACTGCTGTCTAATAGCGGAAAAGGTGCTCTGTACACCGGCATGAAGTCCAATTAGATGATGCTGCTCGATAATCAAATTGGTGAATTTAGAATTTCTCGGCAAGATAATGGGACAGCGTGCACTGTAGGGTACATCGGCCTTGGCGATGCGGTCACCGCTTCGCAGGATGCCTTCATCGTCGATAAACGGGTTTAATTGTCTCATATCACTGCTTACTGAAAAATCACGTGCATTCTTCAATGCACCAAACGAACTTCTTTGAATCCATATGAACAGACGAGTATGTTCGCGTCGGCGAACCCATGAAGTTCCAGCTGCGCGTGGGGCGATGTGGATAATCTTCTTGATGACTCGATACAGTCTAGTCCGTGCAGAGATGTGAAGTAGTCGATCCAGCGTTGCTGATAGTGTTCTGGAAGCGGATCATCCCAACCAACTTGAGATTTCCACGAGTCCTGAATTAGAACTTTGGCGACGATCAGTATGGGACCAAAGGGGTCATATATTTTGCACAGCTGAGCGACCTGTTGAAGCGCCTGATATGTTAAGATGTCTTCATTCGGCCTCCATATGGTGCCGAGAGCAGATACGGAGCCATCAGTATCTAATATTACAAGGTCTGTCTGGCAATTAGAAATTCCTTCAAGTATTGGAGGATAATTTGTGGCCCACTTGTTTAATTGAAATCCTACTTTGGCGAGGAATCGGGTAATGTCGTCACGCAATCGGCTCAATTGCTCCGGCGGTGAAGCGCCGGTCAACAGGTCATCCACGTAAAAATCTTCCGCGCAGCGAATTGCGGCAGTGGGATGGGTTGATGCTTCTGCCAAGGAAATCTCTCTTGACGCCTTAATAGAAAAATGTGATGCGGCGGAGGTTCCATAGGTCACAGTGGTCAGCTCGAATGCTTGAAGTGCGTCAGTAGGATGGTTTCCCCACCAAATTCTTTGGTATTTCGTGTCCTCTGGCCATACCTTGACTTGCCGATACATCTTGGATATGTCGGCACTGAACACGTATTGATGTTGGTGGAATTGAAGCACGATTTGGAAGAGATCATCTTGGAGTTTTGGTCCCATCATTAAGAGGTCGTTTAGGGAGACGCCACTGCTGGACGGCGCTGACCCATTAAAACTACACGTAGTTTCGTGGTGGGACTAGATTCTTTCATGGCGCAGTGATGCGGCCATTCAACGGATTGCCTTGCACTGGCACCATATGTCCCAGTTGCTGATACTCCGGTATGAAGTTGCGATACTTTTCATATGTTTCAGGATGTTTTCGCAGACGCTGTTCAAGAGATAAGAACGCGTACCTCGCAGCATTCCACGAGTTGCCCAATTTAGATGCAGGCGCTTTGAATGGTAGAGCAACCTGGTAACGTCTGCAAGGCAGAACTGAACTGAATTCTCGGAGAAATGTTCTTCGCATAACATTTCTTGACGCGTGGAGGATGAATGTGCGTAAGCTTCCATTTCCCAAAAATTACCCACAATATTGCTTAGTGATGTGAGATGGATGGTTGGATTGATGTCCTCAACCCAACCGAAGACAACCATTTCCAATTGAAATGTCGATCGGGCCAGGCTCATCAAATTTGGGATCGGCTAGTTCCAAGTGACCATGTAGCAATTTAGGCGAATTCTGTCGATTTATATTCAGGGTGTAGGAGAGGTAATTTGTGGCAAAACCAACACTAAAAATTGTCGATTAAATGAGTTTAGATGATGTGACTAGACCTGATGCCAGTGTTAGATCTGTGCGCCCCTTACGCGTACAAAGGCTAAGACGTCGTATGCATTTCTCTGTGATTAAGTTCTTCATAGAACCACTATCTAGTAAAGCACGTACCTTTTGGATTGTTCCGTTTTGGCCGCAGACATGCACCATGCACGTGGATAAGAAGCCAGCGGGACTCCTAGTTGTGACCTCATTGATGGCCATATTTGGCGAGCCTCCTAACGGTGGTGCTTCACTGGCTGTTTGATGGTGTCGATGGAGTAACGTGTGATGCGACCCATCACACTCACGGCATCACCTCGCGGTTCCTCTGTTGGCCTAGTGGCCGCGCCGCAAGCATTTGATGCACAGCTTGCGCTCCATTACCATTTTATAGCGCTGGTCAATTTCTACGCTTACCAGCTTGGTACATTTTACGGTTACATGTAATCCCGGAGACAGGCGGCATCTTACCTGTTCTTCGTGCTGCGATGTCGATTGCTGAACACGTGTTTGGTTTTTCAGAGACCAGCACCTTCGGTCGACCCTCTGCTCGGCGTCCTTCTGCTCGCTCTACCTGCTGGGAAACTTCGCGTAGCGCATCGGCCTGTGCACATTTGGATTCTAGGAATCGTTGCATATCGGCATACAGCGGTTGTGTATTATAATACAGGCCTTCCCACTCGTCACGTAATATCGAATCTATCTTCATTGATACCAGCTCGACTATCAATGCATTCCACGTGCTAGTCGCCCCCAGCGCCGTCAAGCTTGCCAAATTTAAGCTCACGCTGTCCACCATTTTTGCAGCGCGACAGCATCTCCACGACGCACATTTGAGGCCAAGATGATATTACGCACATGCTTTCTTGTGATGAGCCGCTCATTATTGAAGCGATTCTCCAATTGCGCCCAGGCCAGATCGAACGCATTATCTCCAAACTGAATGCTTGCAATGCATGCGAGTGCGTCCCCTTCTAATGCCGACTCCAAGTAGTGGAAACGATCGAAATTAGTTAGCAAAAGATTGTTGCTTACCTTATTTTCGAAACAAACCTTGAAGCGCCTCCAATCATCGAAGCTTCTATTGAAACCCCGTAGCGCTATTTCAGGTAGACGAATTTCTTGCCTGGTGATAGTGTGTCAGGGGCCGATGAGTTGGTAGAGTAGCCTTTGTGGTCGCAAATGTGGAGAGAAGTTAATACCGGAATGCCTTGGACTTTGCTGGTGTTTCTTCGCCGAGTTCACTCAACTCCTCGAGCGCGTCGACGTGGATGGTCTTGGCGTTCCCCATGCAGTCAACGAGTTCACGTAACAGCTCCAGCTGTACGTTTAATGGCGGGGTTTCCAGCTCCTTCAGCAATTGCAACAGATTTTCGCAGTCGGCCTCCACGTTAGCCAGAGCTCGATGAAGCTTTTTAGAAATGGCCGCCGACATGATGTAATATGAAGCCCTTGCTTCAGATGTTGGGATTGTAGAACCAGCCGTTCCAGGTTACGGCAATCGCGACAATCGCAGGTGCGATCCGAATGAAAAAAACCCACGACGCGATTAATGGTTGAATCCAGTGGACGAACGACGAAAATGGCTGCGTTCAATCCGTTTTTTGAAGGACCAAAATGTTTGCGCTGACGCGTCTTAACG
>JAODAC010022932.1:0-17965 GCA_027575185.1 Mimaenictus wilsoni
ACTCCCTTGTGAAGCCTGAATGCTTCCGATATTCGCCCTCCCACTCGTGCCACTGCCCATGTTTCTTCGTACATCACGTACATCAACTAATTAATAAAATGTTAACAAAAATGCCCGCCTGGATGGTTACCTACTAAACTATCCTCGATTCGTATCACTCCAGTGGACGAGGTTCGCGACCTCGGCGAGGCCACCACACATAGTGATTATTTTCCACACACTCACCCGCCCACACACACACTTTACTTGAAATATTCAACTTTAACACAACATTCAACTTGAAACAATCAACTTCACACACCATTCTACAGACATCTGTAACTCACTTTCAAGAACTATATTCAACAACAACAACACACCAACGATTCACACCAACAACAAGAAATTGTATAAATACTTACATATAGGCATTGTAAACAAAAATAATAACAAAAATAAATGGAACATATCGCAGTCAGAAAGACCCCCAGAGGTCGATAGACGTTAAAATCTGCGATATTATTATTATTATTATTATTATTATTATTAAGTTAAGAAAAATCAACAACGAAATTACCTTTCAAAACCTTTAAACACATCATATATTATAATGATGGCATCAACAATAACATAAAACAAGAACTTAACGCAATGAACATGAAACTTGTTGATAACACAACACATAATCTAGGGATACGTTTATTTAACTATAAAGACAAAATAAACCCTAAAGAGAAAAGCGGAGTATACTCATTAGTTTTTAACGACTGCGGAAGACGACTTGGAATTAGAATACGTGAACATTTAAAGAACAAAAAAAAACAACTAACATTAAATTTCTAAAAACATCTAACAAGGAGAGTGTCTCAATTGTCCGCCATGGAATTGTATGAAACGTTGTGTATACGTAGTACATATACCGGGTGAGTTTTTTTAAATGAAAACTTCAAATAGCTCGAGAAATAAGCCCTCTACGAAAAATTTGAATGTAATAAAGATAATAACCATTCCATGGGAGAAAATAATCGTGGTATATTCAACCTACCCCCAATGGATGGGGCGGTGTGGGGGTAATTGTGAAATTTTAAATAGATACTCTTATTTTTTTATTGCCGATGCGAATTGTATGACTAAAAATAAATAAATTTTTTCCAAGCATTTTTGGGGAAACATTAGTGGGGGGGGGGGCAGAGTATACCACTACCATATTTCCTCTAATGAGGATGGTTACTTTTTGATTATCTACAATTTTTTATTTCTCGAAACATTTAAAGTTTTCACGTTAAAAAAAATTCACCCGGTATAGAAATAAATTTCTGAAAATGTTCACGGGATTTTGCGCCCTTTTGAGTGGTTTGTCTCAAAAAAAAAGTTTGGTGTATACAGTTTTAACAGCAACATTCGCCGTATGAGTGACGAGGCGTACGCGCCAAGGTCGGTCCACCTGCAGGCGTGTTGACAGTATGCCACGTTACTCATACGGCGAATGTTTCTGTTAAAGCAATATATACCAAACTTTGAAATGTTTTCGGAGGCAAGTGGCTCAAAACGGCGTAAATTCTCGTTAACACAAATTATTTCTATATTTGTACAACACGCACAAAACATTTCAGGAAAGTGTCTCAATTGTCCAACACGGAATGATGTGTTGGACAATTGAGACACTTTCCTGGTAAGTTTTAATACTCACAGCTTTAGTATGGAGAATAGAGAATCTAACGCAACAAGGAGCAAAAAATTAGAATTTCTAGAAGTTTATGAAATAAATAGAATTATTAAAAATGAACACATATAATGTTTAAACGAACAAACGCAGCTAAACGAGGAGCTATTATTTAAATTTATAACCAAAGACAGAAAGCGACATCTGTAATAATAGATATGATCTCAATACATACCAACGAAAAATTGAAACAAGTCGTATTAATGTGGGAAACACCATATAAAAAATGTTAGGAAATTTTATGTAAGAACAAAACAAATTTTGGTGTATACAATTTTAACAGCAACATTCGCCGTATGAGTGACGAGGCGTACGCGCCAAGGTCGGTCCACCCGCAGGCGTGTTGACAGTATGCCACGTTACTCATACGGCGAATGTTTCTGTTAAAGCAATATATACCAAACTTTTTTTTTGTTAGGAAATTTTATGTAAGAACAAAACAAATTTTATTTCAACAAGATCTAGCTGTATTTTTAAGAAATATAACATATGCATACATAACTCAAACTGAATGTAAACATAGCAATTATCGAATCTTTGTATGTCCTAATGTAGTTTGCTAAACATACAGCATAAAGACACAGAAACTGGTACAAAATTTGACAAAACTTGAATAAACGCTATAAAGAAGTGAAACAAACTGCCACTTCCTATTACCTCATCTTTGCATAGGTATAAACAAGTTGATACAATATTTCAATGTTTTAATAATTCAATATTTCAACATCATCCGAATCGAGCCAGAAAGAAATTATAAAGAAATTTACTCTTCTTTGGCCATCTCGATCTATTACTGAATCACATCATATTTAACCTTATTTTTTTCTCCCTACACGTGTTTTTTTCTGACCATTTCTTGGCTGCCACATTTCTTCAGCCAGCGAACATTTTTTTCATTCCTCTTCGACTTTGCTGCGTTTGCTGAGCGTTTTAATAGATGCGTTGGCAAGAAAGCATCATAGACATTACGCCGAGCGGCCTGCGATGATCTTTTAAAGTCGTTCTGTTCATCTCCTAACTCTTTTGTAATGACAGGCTCTTCGCAAGACGTGCTATTAGCCTCGCGAGCCGTTGGCGATACGTTTCGGAGGGCAGAATACGTACGCTTCCATCGCATTAGCGACTGGCAACCAGCCGGCCAGAGCCAAAGTGTATCGAAACGGCCAAACAACGAGATCCGAAAATTCGGCTCGAATTATGCGCATTATTGCGCGCGCAGTTTTCGGCGCTTGTTTATGCAAATGTTTGCGAACGCCGTTTGTAATCAGCCGGCGTGAAGCCGCAAATTTGCGGACATAAAAAATGGTTAAATTTATTGAAATACTACTTGGGATTCTTTTACGACTTGAGTAAAGCGCACGTGCGTGCTTTTATAATTTTGATGTTTAAATCTTTCTTTCTTGATATTTCGAGAAAATTGTGAATGAAGTGCGGGCTACCATACTCAGTCTGAAAAATAACAAGGCTACAGGCGATGGGGTATTAGCAGAGCTTTGGGAACTGGTAGATGAAAATTTCATAACAGAAACCACCAAACTATTATATAAAGTGTGGGAGGAAGAGGTAATCCCAGAGGAGTGGTGATGTGACACTTCGGCAATGTTCGGGAAAACTCACGATTTCCATTGGTCACATCTTTTTATCCCCACCACTCTTGGCCGATTTTTGGCCCATCTAAAATAACACATAAAATGGAGTTAGAACTCCCCTTGTTTGGCTACTAACTTGAGAAAAGATTGGAGACTTCGCTCACTGCTACACCAAGTAATCACGTTAAAAACACGAGCTTGTACGTGCCTATAAACCACCGCAATGGAAAGAATTAATCGCTGCCGATATGAATACAGCCGCGATTTTCAAGTATTTTTCAATCGCGATTTTTCAATCGATTTTACGGTTTCTTAGGGCCCTTTCATATCGAAATCGCTTCATTTCGGTATGAAAGGGCCCTAAGAAATTGATAATACCCATATGTTTGATGAAAATCGCACTATAAATGAAATACAAAATAATATTAACATAATAATAAAATTCAATTGAATATTATTAGAATGATTCTAACCTGCAGTGGATTTAATTATAAGATTGCAATATGTGTCTTAGAAACAATGCAGTAAGTAAATATTTGTAATTTCCTTGTCTCATTGTCAGTCTTGGAAATGTAAAAAACAACGACGCAAAAAAAGGGGAAATTATACACATGACCACATTTCCGCGATACTAATGACTGTTTATATCATTGGAGAATGTGCGATTCTTGATTTGCGACTGACGAGAGTGTTAAGTACCAGTTTTGCGTCGTCGATGTCGCCATGGCGCGTCGCTAAGGTATTTTCCAAGATGGCTGTTGCTCGTTGCTGATCATTTTGTACATGAGTCATTACGAAATCGTCGTAATTTGAGCGACTATGTTTATTTAGCGGTGATTTTACTAGCGGTAAATTTACTCGCGGTAATTTTACCAGGGGTGATATTTCTTAGCGGTGATTTTACCACGGTGATTTTACCGCGGTGATTTTTTTTCGGAGTATTTCCTTGTCTCTTCTACATTTTCAGGTTTTTATTTTTAAGCATCTTTTACGACCGACAATTCAGTCATTTATTCGCATTCGTAAAGACAGGGATGAAAATATGCATTCTTAAATTTCACGCATGCCTTTGATCAGATATGAGTCATTACTAAATCGTCGTAATTTGAGCGACTATGTTTATTTAGCGGTGATTTTACTAGCGGTGAATTTACTCGCGGTAATTTTACCAGCGGTGATATTGCTTAGCGGTGAATTTACCACGGTGATTTTACCGCGGTGATTTTTCTTTTTTTTTGTTGTTGTAAATTATCGAAAATTGTATGTTATCCAAGTATCAGTAGTATTTGAAGTAAGAATAGCTTTTCGTTTGTTTCAAGAACCTTTGTCAATTATTTATACCCTTTAAAAAGTCACAATCACTCACCTAGGCTACAAGATCACTTATGCAACTGTTGACATATTATCAAAGCGAGAAAATAGCAACAAGAGATTCCATCACACGATTTTCCAATTTCGCATTCCGTTCGAATTTGCATATTCCCAAACAACAATCAGTTATTCACAAATAACCAACGAAAATATTCAACAATAGCCACAAAAGTTTTATGGGTCTTTATACTACTAACATAACATGTTTATTAAGAAATATTTATCTAAACAAAGTTAATAATCATTATTCGAAGAGATGATGGAGTTTTTTTTCGGAGTTTTTCCTTTTCTCTTCTACATTTTCAGGTTTTTATTTTTAAGCATCTTTTACGACCGACAATTCAGTCATTTATTCGCATTCGTAAAGACAGGGATGAAAATATGCATTCTTAAATTTCACGCATGCCTTTGATCAGATATGAGTCATTACTAAATCGTCGTAATTTGAGCGACTATGTTTATTTAGCGGTGATTTTACTAGCGGTGAATTTACTCGCGGTAATTTTACCAGCGGTGATATTGCTTAGCGGTGAATTTACCACGGTGATTTTACCGCGGTGATTTTTCTTTTTTTTTGTTGTTGTAAATTATCGAAAATTGTATGTTATCCAAGTATCAGTAGTATTTGAAGTAAGAATAGCTTTTCGTTTGTTTCAAGAACCTTTGTCAATTATTTATACCCTTTAAAAAGTCACAATCACTCACCTAGGCTACAAGATCACTTATGCAACTGTTGACATATTATCAAAGCGAGAAAATAGCAACAAGAGATTCCATCACACGATTTTCCAATTTCGCATTCCGTTCGAATTTGCATATTCCCAAACAACAATCAGTTATTCACAAATAACCAACGAAAATATTCAACAATAGCCACAAAAGTTTTATGAGTCTTTATACTACTAATATAACATGTTTATTAAGAAGTATTTATCTAAACAAAGTTAGTAATCATTATTCTAAGAGATGATGGAGTTTTTTTTCTTCGGAGTTTCGGGGTTGTTGGAGCTCACAAGACCCACAAATAACTATTTTTATTAGCGTAATTAATTTCATATTCGTACGCACGCACGCGATGCCTATGAAAATTCCCGAAAATGCGTCGAAGCCAAGGCGAAACGACGAGAAAACTCGTGCGTTGATCGTAAAAATATTGCCGCGATTAAGTTACATCATAAAACAAAAACAACCATGAACGAAGAACGTTGCTTCTTAATTTAATTCAAGATATCACATCATTTAATCTTAAGCCATAAAATATGAACGTATCAACTAAGGAAAAGAAAAACGGTTTTGCTAATAATATGCTGATAATAATAAAGTAGTGATGATAATAATGAAGTAGGTAGTATAATGGATAAGATTCGGAGAAGTTAAGGTTAGATTTCGTTGAATAATGTTAATGATAGGCATAGGTTTTATGATTTTTTTTTTTAATTATTTTCGTATAAAATGCAGTGTCATGATTCAAAAATGCCTATAACTTTTTTCGCTGATCTATTCAGCACCTGATTTCTTCACAGGTTGACTGGTAGTTTCAAGACGATTCCAAATTTATATTGTTATGAAAGCTAGTTTTGGGTAAAAGTATTTTTTAATGATTTTTAAAACATTTAAAAGGGAGTTATTGCTGTAAAACTGAAGATCTACCTTTAATCGTTCCTCGATCTTCATGATTTCGGTATATTTATATGGTTAGATAGTCCATGTGATCATTAATGGGTAAATATGTAGGGGTTGGGGTCCTTGGTTACATTCCTGGACATTGGGGCCCCCGAAGAGATATTGAAATGCAGACTTTCAAATTTAATTCTAGATTACACATAATTTAATCTGGAGTCATTAAATATCAACGTACAAAGCAAGGAAAAACGGTTTTGTTCATAATATATTGATACTATAGAAGTATATATTACAAGGGATACATTTAGAAGAAATTAAGGTTAGATTTTGTTAAGTATTCTTCAGGAAAGGCAGAACTTTGGTAATGTTTCATATTTTTTAAATTCTTTCGGTATAAATTAAATTGTGAAGGCACAAAAGTGCTAATAACTTTTTTAGCTGATGAATTGAGCACCTGATTTTTTCACAGGTTCATTGGTAGTTTCAAGGCGATTCTAAATGTATTTTGCTATTTAAGCTAGCTTATGGCAAAGTATTTTTTATCTAATTTTTAAAATATTCAAATGGTAATTATTGCAGTAAAACTGAATACCTACTAATAATCACTCAAGGACCATCGAATCTTTAGAATATATGGTCAGGGGGAATCGATAACATTACTAGGAGAATATGTGGAGAGGGGGGGAGGGAGTGGGGTCATATGGGACATTACTAGACATTCGAGTTCTCGTTGAAACATTGAATTTGGGAGGTTCAAATCTAATTCACGATATCACATCATTGCAAAAATGCTAATAACTTTTTTCGCTGATGTATTCACCACCTGATTTCTTCACAAGTTGATTGGTAGTTTCAAGACGATTCAAAATTTATATTGTTATGAAAGCTAGTTTATGTTAAAGTATTTTTTATTGATTTTTAAAACATTTAAAAGGGAGTTATTGCTGTAAAACTGAAGATCTACCTTTAATCGTTCTTCGACCTTCATGATATCGGCATATTTATATGGTTAGATGGTCCATGTGATCATTAATGGATAAATATATAGGGGTTGGGGTCCTTGGTTACATTCCTGGACATTGGAATCCACGAAGAGACATTGAAATGCAGACTTTCAAATTTAATTCCAGATTACACATAATTTAATCTGGAGTCATAAAATATCAAGGTACAAACCAAGAAAAAACGGTTTTGCTCATAATATATTGATAATATAGAAGTATATATTACAATGGATAAAATTAGAAGAAATTAAGGTTAGATTTTGTTAAGTATTCTTCATGAAAGGCAGAACTTTGGTAATGTTTCATATTTTTTAAATTCTTTCGGTATAAATTAAATTGTCATGGTACAAAAGTGCTAATAACTTTTTTAGCTGATGAATTCAGCACCTGATTTTTTCACAGGTTCATTGGTAGTTTCAAGGTGATTCTAAGTGTATTTTGCTATTTAAGCTAGCTTATGGAGAAGTATTTTTTATTTAATTTTTAAAATATTTAAATGAGAATTATTGCAGTAAAACTGAATACTTACTAATAATCACTCAACGATCATCGAATCTTTAGAATATATGTTCAGGGGGATTCGATAACATTACTAGGAGAATATGTGGTGAGGGGGGGGGGTCATATGGGACATTACTAGACATTCGAGTCCTCGTTAAAACATGGAATTGGAGAGGTTTAAATCTAATTCACGATATCACATCATTACTAAAATGCTAATAACTTCTTTCGCTGATGTATTCACCACCTGATTTCTTCACTGGTTGATTAGTAATTTCAAGACGATTCCAAATTTATATTGCTATGAAAGCTAGTTTATGTAAAAGTATTTGTTATTGATTTTTAAAACATTTAAAAGGGAGTTATTGCTGTAAAACTGAAGATCTACCTTTAATCGTTCTGAGACCTTCACGATTTCGGTATATTTGTATGGTTAGATGGTCCATGTGATCAGTAATGGGTAAATATGTAGGGGTTGGGGTCCTTGGTTACATTCCTGGACATTGGAATCCACGAAGAGACATTGAAATGCAGACTTTCAAATTTAATTCCAGATTACACATAATTTAATCTGGAGTCATAAAATATCAAGGTACAAACCAAGAAAAAACGGTTTTGCTCATAATATATTGATAATATAGAAGTATATATTACAATGGATAAAATTAGAAGAAATTAAGGTTAGATTTTGTTAAGTATTCTTCATGAAAGGCAGAACTTTGGTAATGTTTCATATTTTTTAAATTCTTTCGGTATAAATTAAATTGTCATGGTACAAAAGTGCTAATAACTTTTTTAGCTGATGAATTCAGCACCTGATTTTTTCACAGGTTCATTGGTAGTTTCAAGGTGAATCTAAATGTATTTTGCTATTTAAGCTAGCTTATGGAGAAGTATTTTTTATCTAATTTTTAAAATATTCAAATAGGAATTATTGCAGTAAAACTGATTATCTAATTCACGATATTACATCATTACAAAAATGCTAATAACTTTTTTCGCTGATGAATTCAGCACCTGATTTCTTCACTGGTTGATTGGTAGTTTCAAGATGATTCCAAATTTATATACTTATCTAAGCTAGCTTATGGAGAACCACTTTTTATTTTTACAAAACGAAATCTCTACCTATAATCGCTCAGAGAACTTCACGATTTTTGCGGGTCTTCGTTGAAACCTTACGAAATTTAGTTAGGCTTAGTTAGATTAGGTAATATTAGGTTAGCATCCATTAGATTAGGTTAGTTTTGACAAGGTTATTAGCTTGTGGCAATATTAGTAGATAGAAAACACCTCAATAGCCTAAAAATGTAAATTCAAAAAACATTTCACTCGTTATAATGAAATTAAATAAAATTAAACATGACGAAAAACATATTAAACGATTAACTTGAAACTCCCTGTCTTGTTAGAATATGACGAAGCGCTGTTCATTGTTCCTCTACACAAATTCGGTTACATAATCATGTGTCAATGTTAAAACTTTAACCATAAATTACGCGAGGCAAACAACCAAAGTTTAACACATAGATTAATACTAATTTTAATATCAAAACATAGTCATTCTGGCTCTATTCATTCCCATATTTCTATTCTCAATCTTGTGCAATTTACTCAGACTTATTACCTATTATTTCTACTTGAGTAATTTACGTAATAATTAATGCGATACGTCATTATCTGTATAAATATTTACTATTACTAGTTTGTTTTTGATATAGTCGAAGTTTGATTTTTGATTTAATTATTCTAATGGTGATTACTCGTGTTGGCGATTGCGTAAGTGGAATTTAAAGACGGTGGCTTAATGTGTTTTTGAGGTATTTTCGGTGGTTTTTTTGGCGGCTTTGTGCGGCTACCAGGAAAGCCGAAAACGAAAATGTTTTGCCCACATCTCATGCATATTAAACAGAATGCTTTCGGGGCCACAAACACAATCTTGCTTTATCGTAAGTTACGATATGGTATAATTCATTAAATTTACGGCGCTGGCATTGGCGCCCCTCCGGAAAACGGAAAGGGACAAGGGCCAAACCAATGAAAAACTAAGAATCTTATCGTTTGTAATTATCCACAGTAGCGAACACGTTGTTCTGTGTTTTTACGTTTTATGAATTATTGGTTATTTTATTTGTCAAAGTCAGTAATCAGACTGGGTGCGTGAGTTAAAGAATCGAATGAGAAGGCGTTTTTCTTGAGCGATTTTAGGCATTCAGATTTCGAATTGGCAAACAAACGGACGATAGATAACGCTTCTACAATTGGTTTGTTGCATTTTTCATGATTACGATCTGAAATTCATGATTTTTTCATGTAAATATTTTGAAATAAATATGAAATAAGTAAGAAACAAGTCAATTTGGGTGTCAAGAAATAATCGAAATCGATTATTATCGATTACGGATGACGTTAATAATCGATTATTATCGATAATTGTGTCGTCAATTATCGACTTGTTGATAATGTCGACTCTGTTTATGTATAATGTGAAAGGTAATCAGAAACTTTTCTCGGTTTGGTCGTGTAAATAATTTGATACCATATATGTTTGTATGGAATTTGGCAGTTTGGTGTGAAGTTGAATTGCAAATTTTGCGAGCAAGTACTGTGCTATAATTTTTTCTAACTCATTATCACAACTTATTGTTTGAATTCGAAGTAGTGGTTGGGTTTCCAGGGTCTGCGTAGCGCAATTGGTAACGCGTTGGGTATCCCAAAGGTCGCCGGATCGAACCCGGTCGGGGGCTTCAAATTTTCTCTTTCCATGTTAAATTTCAGTTTCAATTAATTAATTTCTTTGTAAAAAATTCATTAATTGTGCTAAATGATTACATGTTCATCTTTGTTATGTCAATGCTAGCTAGTCTGGGGTCGTTCAAATAAGACTGTGTGATAGTAGTTGTGTGAATGAGCTAAGAAAAATTATTGCTAAGTACTTGCTCTCAAATAATTCAATTCAGTAATTCAGTAATTCAACTTCACACTAATTTACCAGATTTTATATAACTAATGTTGATGTAAAAAAAACTTACTCGTAATAATACTGGGCAAGAACTGATTTATTTCACATATTTCCAAGCGCAAGAATCGCCAAAGATGCCAACTTAAGTGGGCAGCGGCTAGTTGGCCTTACGCATGCGCAGCTTGGCAATAGGTTCTGTCAACACAACATATCAAAGGGCAAAATGTCCCTAGCAGCGCCGCGTAGTTGGCACGAACACAGCTCATAGTCAAAATGCTGTCGGGTCATCAACACGGATATCAAGAAATAATCGAAAATCGATTATTATCGATTACGAATGAATGATGTTAATAATCGATTATTATCGATAATTGTGTCGTCAACGAAGGATATTTTCGGGGGGCGTATCTCTGTTAATTTACAATGCGAAAGGGAATCAGAAACATTTCTCGATTTGGACGAGTAAATAATGTGATACCTGTCTATCCAGAATGTACCGAATTCACCGAAAGTCTTCGCAAAGTCTTCCACACATCTGATAAATATGAAATATGTACATCAGTTTGTGCAAATAGGTGACGAATATTGCTTGATTTGTTTCACTCTTAAAAAATTGTATTAAAAAAGATAAGAAATAATGAAACCTATAAACTACACATAAACTAACCTAATTCAATTATTACATTTTATGAAACATCGGAGAAATGTTTGCTTCTCCATATATCTGTGGCCGCAATCCATTGCCGCACAAACAATATTAAGATCAACAAAGCTCAATCACTATCCGCATCTACAATCCTTAATCAGCACGTAATCAACATCCGCCGAGACTAAACATCGAGAATGCTGGCACGTCAAAAGCGATACGGCGCCGGCGCGATCGAGACGTACGTGAACACAACATATCAAAGGGCAAAATGTCCCTAGCAGCGCCGCGTAGTTGGCACGAACACAGCTCATAGTCAAAATGCCGTCGGGTCAAGAATACGGATATCAAGAA
Organism: Mimaenictus wilsoni; assembly: GCA_027575185.1. NCBI lineage: Eukaryota > Metazoa > Arthropoda > Insecta > Coleoptera > Staphylinidae > Mimaenictus > Mimaenictus wilsoni. The sequence continues at coordinate 11,753 of JAODAC010022932.1, forward strand.
ATAATCGAAAATCGATTATTATCGATTACGAATGAATGACGTTAATAATCGATTATTATCGATAATTGTGACGTCAACGAAGGACATTTTCGGGGGGCGTATCTCTGTTAATTTACAATGCGAAAGGCAATCAGAAACATTTCTTGGTTTGGACGAGTAAATAATTTGATACCAGCTTATTGAATACATCTGATTGTGCATGAACCAACTAATTAACGACAGAAAAAATCAAATCAAATGAATATTTTCTTTTCAATTCTTCCTCCTCTATACTTAAGAAAAGTGCGGCTTCTGCTTGCGCCTTCCTCAGGATACATCAGCTCGATATGAATACTTGAATGAGTCTGTCTAACCAGAATGTACCGAATTCACCGAAAGTCTTCGCAAAGTCTTCCACACATCTGATAAATATGAAATATGTACATCAGTTTGTGCAAATAGGTGACGAATATTGCTTGATTTGTTTCACTCTTAAAAAATTGTATTAAAAAAGATAAGAAATAATGAAACCTATAAACTACACATAAACTAACCTAATTCAATTATTACATTTTATGAAACATCGGAAAAATGTTTGCTTCTCCGTATATCTGTGGCGACAATCCATTGCCGCACAAACAATATTAAGATCAACAAATCTCAATCACTATTCGCATCTCCAATCCTTAATCAGCACGTAATCAACATCCGCCGAGACTAAACATCGAGAATGCGTGATTGAGACGTACGTGATCCGCAGCAAACAAAAGATGGTCGCGTCAGCATTTTCACTTGCTATATATAGTCATCATTTCGTCACCATCAACTAGCTATAACACGAAGAGGAAACTTGTCTATGTTCTCAACAGAAGAAGTCGTTTGGAAGTTGATACCAAGGCGAAAATCATCAAAGCCATCATTTTGAAACATGATGGGCATGAATTATGTATGGGCAAGAAATATGGATTTCTGATCATTCTAAGTTGCCACAGCGCTGCGGAAAGCAATGAGACTTGCTACTGGTGAACACTACCGCACCAGAAATGTGATATTACGAGATATATTAAAGATTGATGAGCCTTTCGAAAAAGCTCGAAATGCAGCCTTAAGGATGAGAGATAAAGTTTCAGACATGACAGAATCTTTTCCCGAAGATTTACCAGCTAATTTAGAATACCTACAGATGTAGTTCCACTTAGACCTTAGACTCTTCAATGATACTAATAGGTGACGGATATTGCTTGATTTGTTTCACTCTTAAAATTGTATTAAGTAGATAGAGACATTGGCCTCCGGCCAGATTCCAAACCATTTTGAAGATTAAAAAAAAACACCATCAACAGTCAGTCAAACCTGGACTTTGGCTGCGGCAGCGATCTTCACCTGTAGCACCACCGTCTGTACGGCTATAGCAGGCAGCCGTCTTCACCAACTTTCAGAAGACAGAAGACAGGACTCCGGCCAAGGCAGCCGTCATTACCTGCGACACCATCTTCAGCAGTCAGCCGTCATCATCGGGAGGACATCGCCAACAACCACCATCACATTCACACTGTCACTCCGGGTCAGTCCGGGTCAGTTCGACACCGAAGTCCACCAACAGCGAGCCCAACACCAGCGGCCGCCACCAGAGAGTCCACTTTGCCGAGAGTCTTTACCGTGTCCCTCACCGGCCGTCTCCACCTCGCTGCTGGCGACGGAGTAGTCGTCGCCAGCAGCCGCTACCAGGGATTTCGCCACCGGCCTTCGTCATCTGCCACTCCGACGTCATCCACGACCTGCCCCGACGACCAACGCCCGCCGTTCACCTTCACCTGCTGCCTCCCTGAATCTCCACGCAAATCTCCTACATTTACTTATTTCATTTCATGTATTGTGGTACAATAAAATCCCACATATCAACTCTTCAACATGTTCTATCAACAAGTGAGAGGAGACCCCATCAAATATATTTGATAAGTTTAAATGAATGACAATCATTTTCTATATATCAACAGCACATATATAGAAAATGATGACAAGAATATTATTGTGACAATATATAGAATATTTAAACTAGTAAATATTAGAACCATCATTCTACCATTATTCTCAAAATAAATTATAACCTAATTAAATGATAAATGAAGGTATTAAATCCCGAAGTAGGCGGTTTTATTGCAGCCTGTTGTCCGACTCAGATCAGAGGAAATAAATTTAATTAAAAATACTATAGTATCACAATCTCTTCACACCCTCGCTCGTGAAACAACTGAGTTTTTTTTCCAGATACACTAGCGAGGATGGCCTTTCTTTGGCTAAGGCCGCGTTCAAACCGTAATCGCATTCACACCAGTGTTTAATTATTCCCATTGATGTCAATATTTCATGTAATAATAATTCGGTTTGAACTATCAAGTGTGATAGTACGCAGTCGATGATGTTGAATGATTCATTTTAAACTGTTTAAAAATTTGTTAGTAGTTTAGACAAGAGAGATGGAATGGAATGGAGAATTTTCAAGCCTTCGGAGACGAGAAAACATTCCCGAGTTCGAGGATTAAACGGCACTATTTAGTTTCTATCTCGCAGCGATTCGTTGCTTGTTGTATCCGAATGCGGTCTTAGCCGACTGTGCGAGCCCAACCGAGGTGTGAGCGCAATAAAAACCGATCTCGCGTTTTCTCGCTTATTTCTAGTTTTGCCACCGCCGCTCCTGCTGCTGGTAATTAGTGTTCAACGGCAGCAGCAGCGCGACGTATTGATAAAGGCTGAGCAGCATTGCGGGTAAGCCCGTATGTGCAAACATTCGCCTTGGGCTTCATTTTGATGATATCGCACCCCAAGCTACTGCTTCGGGCACTCTCGACCATTGCCAAGCAGTTATAGCGCAGTTGGTAGAACTAAAACTTCAAATTATCTTCGTTTGCAACAATTGCAAAATGCCCCAACAAAGACTCGTTTACTTACGAAATATATAAATAAATGCTTAAGTGTTTCGAGCAGAGTTTAAAAGGGTTATATATTGGTAGGTGTTGGATTTATCATTGGAATTCTTGGGTTTGCTTGTAGTTTGAAAGAGGTAGATGTTGAGGTAGTAGCTAAAGAGGTACAGAGGTAAACGAGGTAGAGGGAAAGAAGGTTGGGCGAGGAAGAGGAAGAAAGAAAGAAGGAGAGAGAGAGAGAGAGAGAGAGAGAGAGAAAGTGCTGGTTCGTGTGCGAAAATTACAACGCGTCGCGTAATAACTCTGTGGAAGGTGAAATCGCGAATTCTAATCTGTCATGCCATCGGCTCGGTGTATCCCCAAACGGTAGCCGGATACAACGAATTACTTTATATTGTTATCGTTTGTATATATCTCGCTTTGTTTATTTCGGTCTTTGCGAAAATATTTTCAAAGTTTAAAATATTTAAAATTAGCCGCTGTGAAGTTAATAAAAAATGCCAGAAAAGAATTTTATTAGAGATTTCCATAAGAAAAATATATAAAAAATAAAAATTGAGCGTACCCCTTCTCTTTTACACTTGTTATATATATGACCCAAATGAGTATACATTTAGAGAGAGAGTCATTTTCTTGACACGGTGCAAGTGCCCTAAACGTACGATTAAAGTATGAAATTTTCAATTGATCCGTCCATACGAGGACATATTCACTCGATTTTCTGCGAAACTAGACGAGGGTGCCTCAAGATGTTTCAACAAAAGTTGTTGCAAATTTAGAGAGGAATATGCTGATGAATAAAAATTCACGATCGAGTCCGTGCAGATAGGAGGAAGGATTAAATAAAGAGTTAATGTATGGAAACTTGTACCAAAATGAAGAACTCATTAAGGTGTTTCGTATGGCATTATTAGCAAATTTACCCGTAATTCGGATACAACGAATTACTTTATATTGTTATCGTTTATATAAATCTCGCTTTGTTTATTTCGGTCTTTGGAAAAATATTTTCAAAGTTTATCATATTTAAAATTAACCGCTGTGAAGTTAGCAAAAAATCCCAGAAATGAATTTTATTAGAGATTTCCATAAGAAAAACAAATAAAAAAATAAAAATTGAGCGTACCCCTTCTCTTTTACACTTGTTATTTATTTGACCCAAATGAGTACACATTTACAGAGAGAGACATTTTCTTGACACGGTGCAAGTAACCTAAACGAACGATTAAAGTATGCAATTTTCAATTGATTCGTCCATATGAGGACATATTCACTCGATTTTCTCCGAAAGGAGACGAGAGTGCCTCAAGATGTTCAAACAAAAGTTGTTGCAAATTTAGAGAGGAATATGCTGATGAATAAAAATTTACGATCGATTCGACACAGATAGGAGAAAGAGTTAAATAAAGAGATAATGAGAGATAATACATTGAAACTGGAAATAAAATAAAGAACTCATTAAGATGTATCGCATGACATCATTAATAATGAGTATTTTTTGCAAATAAGCCAGTAATTTGTAGTTTCAATTGAAATTCATCTTTTCAATTATTTCAACTTATATCGAAAACTTTGCCAACTATAAACAGCCGCTGGATGCCACTTCCACGTACACACGGACACACGCACACACGCCCTTAGATGAACCGATATTTGGGAATATACAAAGGAACCCCGCTGGCTGCGTGGATCTTCATCTCGATGTAAACACAGCTTCACTCGCCTTCTTTAAAGAAGTGACAACCAAAAAATTTCAAGTGATGCGTTGTAGTATTTCCGAAAACATAGGATAACTTTCCTTCAAATGCTTTTTAAGTATCAACCCGATGTTTATTTTTGTAGGAAAAGATTAAAGTAAAACTACAAATTACGGGTAAATTTGCTAAAAAAACTAATTTTTAATAATGTCATACGAAACACCTTAATGAGTTCTTTATTTTGGTACAAGTTTCCATGCATTAACTCTTTATTTAATCTTTTCTTCTATCTGTACCGATTCGATCGTGATTTTTCTTTCATCAGCATATTGCCCTCTGAATTTACAACAACTTTTGTTTGAACATCTTAAGGCACCCTCGTATAGTTGCGGAAAAAATCGAGTGAATATTAAGAGGACAAATTCACTCGATCAATTGGATGGACGGATCAAGTGAAAATTGCATACTTTAATCGTCCATTTAGGGCACTTGCACCGAGTCAAAAAAATTGCTCTCTTAAAATTTGTTCTCATTTGGGTCATATAAACAACATGTGTAAAGGAGAAGGGGTACGTTCAATTTTTATTTTTTCTTATGGAAATCTCGAATAAAATTCATTTCAGGGATTTTTACTAACTTCATAGCGGTTAAAAATATATTTATAAAATAAGACGGATATTTCCGTTTGTAATTATAAGATTTTTGGAGATATTTTGTGAGATTTTGTGTAATCTTGTGATATATCGATTTTTAAACGAAATAATAAAAAAAATGTATGTGGTCCAGAGACCTGGCCATCGATCTTCACTGGTATATCAGCCTTGATAGATTTGTTTATTTGTTTTTCTACATATTACATGTGATTGTGATTTTTTGTTATTGGTATTGTGATCTTGTTGTTGTTTTTGTGTTGTCGATGTGGTTTCTGGTTGTGTGTTAATGATGTGAATTTAAGTTGTCAGTGGATTCTACTTGTGTTTGTTGTGATTTTTATGGTTTGCGCATTGCGATTGTTGTGACATGTTATTTGTCGGTGTGGATTTTAACCTATGTGAATTATTAATGTGAATTAATTGAGTAATTTTTTTTTTAGTGTGAATTAATAATAAATTCACACTTGTGGGGTGTCCAACCCCGAGGACTCGAACCCCGTCTGCGCGCGTGGAAGACCGAAGCACTACCAACAACTTTTTTTTCTTATAGATATCTCTAATAAATTTTCTTCTGGGATTTTTTACCATCTTCACACCGGTTGACTTTTATATTATTATTGTCAAGTTTCATTCTGAGTTCTTGTAATATATTGTAAGATAAGACCTTCGTTGTGTGCGTGATTATTTTTCATATTTATTGTAAACTTGTGATACGAATGATTTGAAATTTTAATTATCGTGTGAATTTTGGTTGAATGATTATTATATTCGTGTGTTTAGAGTTTTTACAGCTGAGCTAAAAGTAGTTGTTGATTTTTTGTAATTTTTGTTCTCAATAGATGTCTGTTTTTGTGTATTCAATGTTAGGGCAACAAGTTAGGAATTTGATGGCATCGTAGTAATGTTTAGATAAGTCTTTGCTTTCGAGAAAATGTATTTAACTTAGCTATCTCCAATAGT
>JAODAC010022943.1:0-17958 GCA_027575185.1 Mimaenictus wilsoni
TATATTCCCAAATAAGACAAGAAGAAAAAAAACACCATCTTCAGCCAGTCAATCCAAGACTCCGGCATCGGCAAGCCGTCATCACCTGCGACACCATCTTCAGCAGAAAGCCGTCATCACCTGGAGGCCATCGCCAACAACGAATCCACCATCATCCAGTTTACACACAGTCACTCAGTCAGCTCGACACCGAAGATCGTCATCGAAGTTCACCAACAGCGAGCCAGACACCAGCTGCCGCCACCAGAGATTTCGCCGTACCGAGAGTCTTCACCGTGTCCCCCACCGGCCGTTTCCACCGACTACTCCGTCACCAGCAGCCGCCATCAGTGATTTCGTCTCCGGCCTTCGCCATCCGCTTCTCCGACGTCATCCACGATTTACCCCGACGACAAGCGCTAGCCGTTCACCTCCACCTATAGCCTGGATCTCCACGCTAATCCCCTTCATTTTTATGTACTTAATTTCATGTATTGTGGTACAATATAAAGGAAAAAGGGACATTTGGGACCAAAATTCATACCGAAGCCTAGCACTTCTTCCGACGCAAACGAAACTACTAACAAAAATCATCAATAGAAGAATCATGGAAGGTACACCATGACTCCATCAGAACAATTCGGATTCAGAAAGAATAAGAGCTGTGATGATGCCATTCACCAACTAAAACCCAAAGCACAGTCAGCCTGCAACTCACAACGTGGATCTCTGTATGCTGTCTTCATTGACTTTCGTAAAGCTTTCGACCTGGTGAACAGAGAAATTCTATGCCAGAAACTGATACAGGTGGGCACCAAAGGGAAGATTTTAAACTTTTTTCGAAGGATACTAGACACAAACTTCATAAGAATTGGTAACGGGAAGGAACAGACAGAAGAGATTCCACAATTACAGGGGGTACTGCAAGGTGACTCGCTAAGAACTACTCTTTTCTTATTATACGTCAAAGACTTACCAGAGTGTACCAAAATTCCAGATGTGCATTGCATCATGTATGCCGATGATCTAGTCATCTACTCTGAAAACAGAGGCGTACTGCAAGCAAACTTGAATGGACTTGATATTTGATGGACAAATAACAAACTCGCAATAAACTATGCTAAAACTAAATTCAGGTTCAAGTTCAGGAGAGGAGGAAGAACACAAAAGCTGGATGAAGAGTGCACTGAAGTCCATAAGCTAGAACTAGTAAACCATTACGAATATCTAGGAATTATCTTACAAACAACGATCACGTTCTCCAAGCACATAGAATGAAAATGTGAAAACGCGGCCCAAATCATAGGAATCATCAAGAATACTCAAAATCTGACTATGGATACAGCGATGAAACTTTTCATTGTCTAACGGTTGTCTTCATTAACTTATGGTTTTAAAATTGCGAGACGACTATTAACAACGCAGCACCCGCTAGAAATCAACAAAGTGAAGGCAAGATTTCAAAAGAAGGCAATAGGCCTCCCTAAGAACTCCTTAATTACCTTATCTTCAATCTGGCGAGCACAACCACCAAGGGTGAGGACCTAATCGGCAACTTTAAAGACATCAAAGACCAAAGACCAAAATCCTATACCAAAAAATTATTGAAAATAAAAACATGGAAGTTGCTTATGTGAGGTACACAGACGGACCAACTTTTTACTCACAATCAGACGGTTGGAGAGGCAAAAGTCACAGACATACTGACCCGACTAATCTTGCATGATTTTCACAATAACATGTGTACGAATAATATGTTTCACCTCCCCGAAGATACATGTACGTAGAGGTACTGCAACGACAGAGTCGACATATACCATATTATCACTTGTACAGAGATAAATAACAGGTCATTGACACAATTCATAGAGGACAGCCGTTGTCCCTAAATCTTTTATAATTACTAGTACTATTATTTTTTCGATTTAGGCCGACCTTGGATCACGTGAAATAGTTTCCCATCATTATGTTTCTCTCCTCATTCTGCTCTTTCAGTACTCCTTCATTCTTTCACCATGCTGTTTTTTTTCTTTCTTCTGTTCATTTTGCTCCAGTCGTTTTTTTTCCTTTTCTTGGAACCCTCCGAATCCCCTGATCGTCCCCCTTAATTATTTCCTATTCTCCACCTCTCATCCATCTATTTTCATTTCTTTCATGTCTTTCCTGACCTCCTTGATCCAAGTTAGCTGTGTTTTTGGGTTTTTCTCGAAGAAATTGAATAATTTCTTTGTCAGTTCCTTCGTTCATTCTTTTGATGTGTCCGTAGAAGGTTACTCTTCTTTTCCTTATCGTGTTTGACATTTTCTCTATTCCTTTTTTTCTACCTCCTCTAACTGTCTGGCTGTGTTTAATGTAAGGCATTCTGAGGCATATAGGCCCACTGGTTTACTAACGGTATTGTAGTGCCTTAGTTTTGCAAAGATATGGACTTCTTATTGTATATATTTGTTGTCAACTGGAATGCTACTTCCATATTTCTTGTTCTTACTAGGGTCGCTTCTTTGTCAAGGGCGTTTGGTTGGATTATTTCACCCAGATATTTGACCTTGTTAAACACCTCAATTTTCCCATGTTTTATTGTGATCTGTGTTGGGCCATCTTTCCTACTGGTCATCTATTCTGTCTTCTCATATGACATTTGCAGTCCCCCCATTTCTGCGTTCTCTTATTTTCCACAAGTATTGACAGATCGTCCGCAAAAGCTAGTCAGTCAATTGCAAGGTTATCCTTTTGTCGACCTATTTTTGTTTTAGGGATTCCTTCCTTCTTTCATTCTTTTCCGCCATTCTGTCCATACCTTCTTCAGTACCCAGTTGAAGAGCAGTGAGGACAGCCCATCTTCCAGTCTTACTCCGGTTTTGACCTCAAAGGGTTCTGAACTCTTTCCCATAAATTTAACTCTAGACCTCGTAGCTGTGAGCGTTTCTTTAGTGATTGCGAATGATTTGTCATCGGCTCCGAATTCTTCCAAAGTGTTGAATAGTGCCTCTCTCTATCTATAGAATTGTATGCCTTTCTAAAGTCCACAAATATCACGTGGACGACCGTAGCTCTCAATCTCCTGGATTTTATTAAGAATTTCAGGTTTAATATCTGTTCCGCACATTATCCTCCTTTCCTAAATCCTCTCTGATAGTTGCCTGTGAGTCTAGTTGGGTCTCCAATCTGGTTTGAAGTCCTTCCGGATTAGGATTTTATAGGTTACTTGTAGGAGTGAAATTCCCCTATAGTTATAGGGATCAGTTTTATCTTTTTTTGGGTGTATTGGGTGAATCAAAGCCGTTTTCCAATCCTCTGATATTGCTTCCGTTTCCCAAATATTTTTTATTATTTTATGTAGGCTTTTTATTGTCTTGATACTTACGTTTTGCCACATTTCAGCTATTGTCGGGTCCTCTCCTGGGGCTTTTATCATATTTTAGTTCCCTAATAATCTGTTGGATTTCTTCTAGGGTTGGTGGTTCGCGGTTTCCAAATTTGAATTTTGGATTAATTTAAATTGTATTGACACTACCAACTTGACTATGTAGTTATGTATTTTAAACACCTTTGCAAAAACGAAAATAAAATTATCTCGTTATCCCTCCTGAAGCAGTCACCAAAAACCTGGTTAAACGAAATCGAATTAAAAGTAAAAACGAGGTCGATTACGCTCACATTTAAGCAGTTCAAGAATACGCTCATAGAGCTTAAACAAACTGCCAATAATAGCGTTATTAATTAAAAATATCCTAATCGATGTTTTGCAACCACGAAGATAATTTCTTTACCTTGAAGGTGGAATTCATCAAAGTGTGATTACACAGCACTAAATTTGGCAACATGGTACGAAAATTGCATATGTGTAATTGCAGCAATTGAAATCGTAAAGACGCCTACGAAATTATTACCATTGCATGTTATTTACAACATCGTGTTAATCATTAATTGCGATTAGACAGTAGACAAAGAGTGACATGTGGACCGTGCAATAAAGGAAGTCTCTGATAATCTTAAAGCATCTTAACGTTCCGAACGCGCCTTTCAGTTCCGAATGGAAACGAACTAAAAAAGAACTTGGCGTTTCGGTCTTATGGGTCAGCAAACTCAAGACAGAATGGCGAATCGCTAACGGTTTCAGGTTGTCTCTGACGTTTACACTTCATGCTTGCTGGGTTTAATTCATCTCTCAAAGCGATTTCAACAAAAGAACATTAAAACAATTTCGAAAACCACAAGAAGTTGGAGTTACTTAAACTGAAACTACTTTAAAAGTCAAAGTGTTGTACATTATTCATGTCGATTAACGCATAATCACAAAGATTTGCAATTTAATGAATAATTGCTATTTTTGTTTGGTTGTACCGTGCTTATTTTCTACACCTAGATATGTGTTTATATACCCAGAGGAGGTGCATGAGTTGCTTTGTACTTAAGTCGGTTGTAGACATCCGCGGGCGTCATTCGTCATCATTTACCGGTTGCATGAGACATGACTGTCTTATCTCTTGGGATGTGAGCTGAAAAAGCAGCACACATTATCTGTACATCGCAAAAAGTTCATTCAAGTCCCCTTTATTTGTCAGAAAGAATATAGGAGTGGGTTTCATAGATTTAAGTCATTTGTGATGACAGTGGAAGCATCAGAGAAATTTTTACTTACCTTCAGTATGCTCACAGGCTAAATTGTAATTGTGAGTCACAGATAGCCAATGCGCGACTTACTTAAGTCAAGCGCGACTGCACCTCTTGTGTATACCTCGAGCACACCGTGACGGTGTGGCACGGTGGTGGAGTCACGCGTTCATGGTACCTCTTCGACGGTGTTGGTACCTTCAGTATGTTCTGGGTCGACGTGCGTACCGCATCCGCGTTTACACTGTTCAATTGCGTTAAATAATGTGAAGTACGAGCGCGAACAAAGCATAAATCATTCGTGAACTTGAACCCAATCCAAGGAACACCTTCAATTTCTATTTATTGCGAGTCAATATGAGAAATTTCCCAAATTTCGTCTAAATACGTTTAAATACTACCAAAAAGTGATACTCCCAAATAAAAATTAAAAAAGAAAACAATGTTGTGCAATATTTTGAACAGTTTACCAACTTCCAGTGGTAATAAAAGTGGTACCATCAAAACTCTATCGGTTATGGTTTAGTGTTAAATATTTTACGTTCATTATTATTGATAAAAGTTTTACGGATATTTACACATTGTGCAAAGAAAGTAATTAAATGCCATGATGATCGATAATGTACGTGTTGGATTATTTTGTTGCCGCAGGTCAGTTAAGGAGTACTTAATTATCTTATTGATTGTTAGATTACTTACCTTCAACTTATATGTTATTATCGGCTGCTCTAGAATTATACTCTAATGTATGTATCTAGCTCATTTTCACAGTATCTCAATGCAGTTGAGTTGTTTGCGGTTTCAGTTTAAAATATTAGATCCTACCTTTACTTCTGTAATCTGTTAACCTTTACTTTGCTACTTCTGGTACGTTTTAACAAAGTTACAAAGGTACCCTACAAGGTTTTAATGCTTCAAACGAAGAAAAAGATGCATTATAACTAACCGATGATTTAACTATTACACAGTGTGCTAACTATACTAAGTATAGATTACACTATATCTATTTCGCCATCTGCAGAAAAATGCTTGTTAGTGAAAGAAGTCTTGGAAGCAATCCGTGAACACTTGTCTGTTTGCTGTACAGTTAGCTCGAACCCGTAGCAGAACGGTGAGGTGGTTTGTACAGCGACACACACGGACAAGATAGAGGATTTTGTATTTCTTTAATTGTGGTACTAAACACGTTAACTCTTAACCGCTACAAGTCTTCTAAAGTTAACAACTGTTACTGTGGTTCTTGAAATCAACAACCGGTGAAAGAAATGAATAAATGATCATCGTGTGTTTGGTTGCATACGTTAAATCACTGTTTTGAGATTTAATTGTTGAATTATTCCCGCGAGTATAATTTTGAAGACGCATTCTGGGCAATTTAAGCGGGAAAACAGTTGGCACCAAAAGGTACCTAATATCACAGGTGTATCTGAATGTACCGGAAGCTATGGCATGACTAACAATTGATGTACAACACAAAAACAACATGAAATATGGATCCAATCAGAATAATACCGTACGAAATGTTGAATTAAAAAAAAGTATAGACTAAAAATAAATTTAAATCTTTTTTTCTTCTTTCATCTATAAGATGAAAAGCCTTCAGAATTTAGGCTTACTAACGTCTTAAAAAATAACGGTTAACGAGATAAGATGTGTTAATTACTAATTATAATTTTAAAAATTTTACGTTTGAACTAATCAACCAATTCATGTGTTAATTTATACCATATACCGTCAACAGAACCATTCAAAACATTTTTCGAATTCAATTCGTGTCCTGATTGGAACGAACGACAATTACGACTTTGAGAGCATGGAACAAAGCAACATTAAAACATAATTACACACGTTTATCCACCATTGACATCTCCTTAGGAACTAAGTAACTTTACTCGCATTCTTTTCGCTTTAAACAACAATAAACCTACAGATTACGCTTAAGCACTATGAAACAAAAGAAAGCTTTTCTATTTTGTCATTCCGAACAAATCTGGTGGGGATTTAAGCATTACTTCCTGTTCGTGCATTTAAAATAAGTAAAATCAAGGCACGACCGAAGACTTTGTCGATTCATTGTTCGATTTCTTAGCAAGAATGAAGCAACAATAGGGCATACTCATTGTTACTTCCTCTTTCCTCTATGCTCGAGACTTGCACGTTATTCCGAATGGAATAATTGAAGCTCTTGCAAAATATACAGCTGATATTTCACATATTGGTTTAAGTATTGTTGACAAAAACAAATATGTACAAGAACGAGTACGTATTACGTTCATGTGTCTTCGCGGTGTGGTAGCGGTTTTATTGTATCAATTTCACAATTTTAGCCAATAGAAACGTCGCAATTATGAATACTAATAGACTGTATCGTACATCAATAAACTAAATTGCTGCAATCAATTCTATAACCCTTAATAGCCTTAATGGAAGAAAATGGATTGATTATGTTATTGGTTAGGTTATGATTCATTAGGATATTTTATTGTATTAATGTGCCCAATCCTTGGGAAATTATACGAGTTTTTTTTCAACGTGAATTTTAATGCTATAAAATCGAAGAAATGGCATTGCCATAAAGTGGGTTGAACGGCGTTAACCTTGTTTGAGTTGTATGTTGATCATATCATTAATAACTCATGCTGGCGTTGGCATGTTTTTATTAATGCTAGAAATTGCTCTGGAAAACTTGAAACCGCAAGACACGCTATTTTCCACGCAAATATTATGGTATTAAATGTTTTTTTTTCTTGTTTTGTTTGAACGATTACTTTTATAGGTTATTATAGGTTATGTTTGGTCTAAATATTATTTTAGGTTATTATTTCAGGTTATGTTTTAAGATTAAATTTTCTTTAATTAAGTTTTCTTCATTTCTGTTCAAAGTTTATTCTCTAACTCTATTAATTTTGTTATAGGACATGTGACAGATCACCAAGGAACGATATGCCAGATGCAGAAAGCCCTTTGGGACAATGGCCCCACAGTATGAGTTCAACCCTAGCATATATTGGTTGCACGCTAGGGATCTTCAACATCTGCCGTTTTGCTATCCTCTCGGTACACTTTGGCGCCAACTTTATCTTCCAATTCCTTCTAGTTTCCTTCTGCATTGGAATTCCCCTTTTCACGTTGTACCAGTGCCTGGGTCAGCAACTCGCAGCGGGAGTCGTTGATATGTGGCGCATCTCGCCGATGTTCCAAGGAGTTGGCATCTCGCTACTCTTCTTCCAGGTGCTCACAGGCCTCTACAGTATCGTGGGTATCTCTTGGATGTTTGTCTATTTCCGGGATGCCTTTGTTACAAAGTTTGAACGATATCGATGGGCAGAGCCTTTCATTTACTACCGAAGTGGTACCAACTACTTTGTTTGATTTGCTTCAATTTATTAATGCTACATTTTTTTAGAACTTCAAATGCCCATTAATGGGTCTTACAAGCTCGCTGAAACTATTCCGGACTATCTCTCAGGGGTGGTCCTCCAACGCCACCATCTTGTCTCCGGAAATGCTTATGGTACCATCAAATTCCAACCAGCTTTCAACTTGGCCGTGGTGTGGATGATCGTCTTCGTGTCCCTGAGTAAAGGTCTGCGGTCGTACGGCAAAGTCATTTACGTGTTTACCCTCTTGCCTATTTTTGGAATGGTAATTCTCTGTACCAAACTGCTGGGTTTGATGCCAGCTGACGCGGTAAACAGTATATTTCCGGAGACGGCGTGGAATGAATTTTTCATCAACTCAAGGGTATAATATCCGACTTTCAATAGTGACCGCATGCTAATGTTTTTTTTTCTGACAACCTGTAGAGCTGGATGGCAGCGTGCCAAGAGGCTTTCCTCACCTGGGGCATGCTGGGGGCGGCGGTGATGCAAATCGCCTCGCACAACAAAAACAAGAAGCTCCTGCAACGCGATTCTAGTCTTATTACCTTTATCACAATCAGCGTCCTTGTGTTGGCTGCATTTTTGGCCAACACCTGCATTCACATTCTCAAAGCGCACGGATACGTCTATCAACCGGACTCATTTGGTAAGTTCATAACGACGCCATTTCGCAATCGCATGAGCAAATTGTGTGTGATTTGTATGCTGATTGGATTACGTTCTTTAGAGAAACTCTCAACTTACACGTTCCTGCGGCATGTCAACGATCCCGTGGCTGCGAGTATGGCATCCACGCCCATCAGGTACATGCATCATCAGTCCTTTATTCTTGGGGATCGTGTTACGCGTCCGGGTACTGATCCTTCGACGGAGAGTGGCTATCAGGTAAACGTGAAATCGACATTAAAAATCGCATTCCTCCTCATACCGTTTTGTTATTTAAGGTTCTTCGATTTGCGACCGAATTAATCCCTACAACATTCTCCCTACTTGGCACCGAGAAAGTGTCCCCATTTTGGACAGTCCTCTTCTACTTTATCCTCATTCTCTTCGGCATTGCACAACAATTAGCAATCTGGCATTGCGTCATCACGGGCATTATGGCAATCAAAGCGAAAATTCTTAAATCATGGGAAACGACGATCACGTTCTTCAGTTGTGCATGCGGATTTCTTCTCGGCCTTCCAATGACCACCGAATATGGTATTTACGTCGTCTACTTTCTTGATCTGACTGTGGGAGGAGTCTGGTGGTTAATCGTCGTCATTTTACTGCAAATCATCGCCGTTTTTATGGTTCGTGGGAGGCCATATAGCGGTGACATGTTGGTAACAGCACTTTTTCGAAAAAATAACGAAGGACAATGGATGTCATTATGGATACCGGTGTTGCTGTCTTTCATTTGGAACGTTGTCATTCCCGTTATTTTAATGGTAAGTTTTTTTTCCTTTTATCTTTAGTCCTTCCCAGAAATTTACTTGCTTTGTACAGATTTGGTGTATAACATTCTTCAAAAATGGTAACTTCCGGGAACTTTTCATCTGGCACCATGGTCCTGCGTTGGAATACTGGCCACTGTGGGTCCGTCAGATTGGATCACTCATCCAACTACTCCCCGTCCTTGGAGTACCCTTTATTGCCGTTATTCAGAGTTATCGATATTTGAACAATGGTCCCAACGACATTTTAGAGGTTCGTACAAAATTGAAATGTGTGCCTTAACCTATTACCTGTCTCTGTCTATTAATGATTGCATGTCTAGTTCATTACTATCATCTACTAACAATTGATATATTTTGTATTTTTAATATCATATCTACTAAAGGACTTCGATCCGAGTGAATATGTTAGTACTCTATCTATATGTAGCTCTAGTTTACCATTAAATAAATTATGGTTTAATTAATCTATAGTTGCAAGAGAACATACAATGGGAATCCATGTGTAATGCACGAAGCACGCGAATCTGTCAATGTTCTGATTAACTATGTCTTTAAGTTAATAGAAAATGTGGTTAACTGGTGTAGCGAATCGATGAAAACGAATTAGTAAACTGTCGTGCGTGATCCAGTAACACGTAAATAACAAAATTTCAACAATATTTCTTCTTTTCAGATTGTTATATGCAATTACAATCGATATCCGGTCTGAAAGTTAAAAGAAGAAAATGTTTTTAGTCTATAACCTCAATACATAACTAGAGTATTGAGGTTATAGTGCATAACCTGGTTTCCATGCTTCAACTATAGATTAATTGAATGCTTGCAGGCATAGAGCAAGATAATTAAGTTTAAGGTGTATAGTTTTAATGCAATCTCTAACTGAATGTTGTTTCTTTCTGTCCTCGATTTTCCTCGCTCAGCGCATTCAGTTGTTGTACAGACCGCCATTGGGTGAGCACATGGATGACCTGGCTGTACAAAATGCAGCAGCTGCTTCCTTGAACAATAATACAACAACGTCGAGTAGTTCTTCAGAAGATCCACCACCAAAGTACACGCCGCCCCCGAGTTACACCACCGCGACTGGGGCAAGAATTGCCAAACTTCTTCGACAAAGTTTCCGACGCAGCGTGCGAAGAATTGCGAACGTGTTGGGAGAGGCTAGTGGTACAAGGAATCGTACCCAGACAGACGGAACCCAACAAGCAACGGCACAACCACCTCCGCCCGACTACAACGATGTTCTTGTTGAGATGCACCAGAATAGGGATACGACAATTATAATTCCGGAAACTCGTGAGAGGATGATTCAGAGGGAATTGGCGACCATTGCAACGTCGAGTACGGGTCTTACCGCCGCTGATGTGGCGTCCATCTTGCGAAGTAGTTTTAGACGCAGTACGGTACGCCAACCCCGGCGGGATTTAGCCAATGTGACTCAGCCCCCGACGACGCGGGCAGCAGCGGTGGACACGACGATGAGTTCTCTTAGTGCTGAGAACCTGGTGGATTCAGCGGCGCCCATTGGTGAGACGTCACTGGTGCTGCATCTGCCCAGGGATACCCGCAATGATAAAGACGAATCGACTGTGATATAGCCATTTAAGTAGCTTAAGTAATTTAACTGTAGCTAGCAGACACAGATTTTAGTTACTTTCTCTCCGTTTGTACAACGTACTTAATTCCTATTTTTTAAATTAACCAAATGATCTTTTATCAGTCATTGATACGAACAGCGGAGTACTGCTTAAAATTGCCTAATAAACATCCAACTAATAGGAAGGTTATAAGATTGCATCAGGAAGAATTCAACTTTGCTTTGAATTTATTTAAGATTTTGCAACGGACGATTGCAAAATGTAGGAATGGAATTTTTTGGTTGTGTATATAATTAAAGAACTGATTTTATAATACATAAGTAATGTGAGTTAACTTTGCCTTTTTATTAACTTATTTATCCCACTTCCTATTGCTGCTATTGTCGCGATTGAATATAATTATGAAAACAAAAGCTTGACGAGGAACATGTTAAGTAGATTAAAAGGTCAATGTAATGGAAAGGAATATTTGATAGTTAAGATAGCTAAGAAGTACACAAAGGGAACGAAACTTTCTTTATTCTAAGACCCAAAAAAGCGCAGACTATAGGCACGAAGAAATTTGAAATTTGGTAAAGGAATTCGAGAAAACGGAACCCACACGTGACTTAAGGTATTACTAAGAGTCAACACCACCACAGAACAAACGTGTGGAAGGAAACTACAATCATCATGTGGGATAAAATCGGTAAATAAACGGGAGATCGAAGGGATGTAAGACCGACAAATCGCAGTCAAAAGACGGTCAAGATTTATCAGAAGAGTATGTCAATTGTTCAACACGGAATTGAATGAAATTTTGTGTACATGTAGTACATATATAGAAATGAATTCTGTTAACGGGATTTTCCCCGTTTTGGATCGTTTGCCAAAAAAATTTTCAAAGTTTGGTATGTATTGCTTTAACAGCAGCATTCGTCGTATACTTGCGCGTGTACTCGCGACAAGCGCGTTAATGTCGGTCTACATGCAGGCGTGTTGACGATACGCCACGTTATTCTTATGGCTGCTTCCTCGGCTAGTAGGAAATCCTTGCCAAGGGGTGTTGTATCTCAAATCTTTCGCTGACTTGCACCATCAGAGTATGTCGCGTGTTTTCCAGTGTTTTTGTCTTACCTTCTGTTCCCATAGATGAATCTCGCTCTACCATCCATCAATGGTGAGACCACAAAAAGAATTCTGGGCCCATGAACTTGTTTATTTCCCAGGTCTTGGCCAGTTTATCAGCCATGACGTCGCCAGGTATGACTTTTTGACCAGGAACCCAGCTGAGGGCAACGCTGTTGTTCTTAGCCAGTTGCCTCAGGCTGGTCTGGCATTCCCAGATCGTCTTGGTCAACTTACAAGGTCTTTTAATGGCCTTCAATAGTGCCTGCCTGTCCGGGCAGATGACGATGGAGCGCCCCAGAAACGTCTTCGCAGGCATTCCCGGGCGTACACGTCGAAGGCAATCGTTTCCGATAGTATGATACCTGCTCAAGGATGTTTTTAGGTTCATAAAAAACCTAGGGCTCCTTTCATGTTCGGTAGTTGGGGCAGAACAATAGATCAAATTGGTCGAAGCTCACAAGAGGCTAGCTCCCTCACTGGTCCCCTATAACCTATAACCCTTCCAATTTGAAGGACAAACATTGCTAATAGAAGTAAATTTGTCTTAACCAAAGGGGTTCATTAGCTCAGAGCCAGATAATCAGTCTTTATCAGTATTTTTTAAGTAACCTATTTAACCCCATTCCTCGCAATTTTCTAATTTATTTTACTAATAAGTTAAATTTATCTGGATGTCTCTTTTATCAAGAGCCCGAAGACCATGTCTAAATCTTTATCCGAATGCGTCAGAACAAAATGGAGGAAACATGAATGGTTCTAAGTAAATAGAAATAGATGCCAAAATATATTAATATGTTATTCTAGAAAACATCCACATATAGTAACTAAAATACTTTTTACAAAAGAAACTTTCAAACACATTTTATTATCACCTCTGCTTGTTTGCTTCAATAGCAACATTGATCAAATCATTTCCAAGGAAAAAGTCTGTTGCTACAATGTTCACCTCCTTGAGCCAATCCTCTCTGAACCAAGTAGTCAGATAACGATTCACATCATCCGCCATTTTGCGTAAGCTGTTTGTACGAAAAATGATGTCCAGAGGTTTGGGTGTCAACTCGGCCATGATGGCCCACATCGGATTGAATATGGTATTATGACTTTTGATCGACGAGGAAATAAATCCTTTCAGATCAGCCAAATTGGACTTGTCACCCCAATGTTGCTGTAGAGGATTCCACAACCAAGAATACTCCCTGGCAATCTCCCGTTGGCCATAGCAAATTATAAGCGTTTTGTTCTGATGCCAGATCTCATTCATAGTGGGGCCTTTGCCAGCCTGCAAGCCTCCTGGTGGTAGGGCCAAATGACCTAGTTCTCTTTGAATAACGCTGACTAGACGTCGATGGATATCTGCATCCGGTTTGGATGGATATGGAAAGCGGTGGAAGTCCAGTACTACGACTTCCCGTGGAGCAAGTTCCATAAATTTACGTATTTCTTGTAGGATTGGGATTAGTTTTCCAATTCGAACTAGGTCGTGGTTGATGAAGAACCTTCAAATATTGTAGTTATGATTATTTATTTTATTGATAGTTTTAAGCGTATTACTAGAAAAATTGATGGACCTACCCTTCATCTACATAGTAACCAACTCGGAGGTCGATGTACCGAATACCAAAAACCAACTGCGTCCAAACACTTCGATCTTGGTTAATGATATAGTTCTCAAAGAAGAGTTTGTAGTGCCCTGAATAAGCACCAGAATTATGTGTTCCTGGTATGAAGAGATTTCCTATCCGTTGGTCTTTTATTTGGTCCCTTGAGAATATATAGGAATGAATTTCCAGTTACACTTGAATATCTTTTAAATAAACACCAACTATCGGAATTAGTCTTAGAGCGTGTCAGGCTCTAAGTCGCACAGTGTCACTAAGTCACTGACTGATAGTCTAGAGAACCAAACATTCCTGGTTAGATCTCCAAGGAATAGTATAAAAGAATTTGATTCCGATAATTGGAGTTGTGCTGTGCTTCCGGATAGGTTTAAAGCTACTAGAAAGTGAAACACGTGTGAGAAATACCTTTCGGTGTATACCTAATATCGTTCATCCATGTCGGATTGATACTCAAGCAGTTCGTGTCAATAATATCCGATCCACGAAACGAAGCAATCCAATAGGGAAAACACTTCCGGCCGGTGTCCACCAGCGACATATTCGGCTGGTACTCCCAGTTGCCAGGGAGCCATGGATGGCCGAAGCGAATCTTGGTGCGATAGAAGCCATCCGGATAGTAATTGGCGTTGATGAGCAATTTGGGCGCTGTTTCCTCCTGTCGCGTTGATGGCGCGAGATAGAAAACCCACGAATTCGCAATTAAGACCAATCTAATAGGCACGTAGCGATAAGAGAGCGCCGCGAGCGCTTCGAAGGAAGAGGAATTCAATTAAGTGTTAAGTGACCGGTCAACTAGGCCAAGTTCTTCAGCAATGCCCGGGCCGCATTAACTAGCGTAATTGCATCTAATCAGCGACCGTAAGTAGTACATGCGTAAATACACAAAGCTGGTTGATAAGCGTGACAATATGTCGTTATAGATAGAGGTGGAGAGATTAATTTTGACAAGGGCTTGCTAAAAATGTACCTACATTTCGATCACGGGGGTTGGAATCGAAGAGACCGATGTAATCCGGTTTGATATCACGCGCCTTGTCACATCTTGATATCCAATTCAGTTCCAGATACGTGTCCTTCAGAGAAGAAACCGTTAAGTGCACCTTACCGCATTTTCTAGTACCTAGAACATTTTTAAGGAACTGGAATAGATTTCATAGACACCTAAAACTTATAACAAATAAAGCCTAGATTGATAATCCGGACCAGAGTAGATTTGACTGTAAAATGTTGTTAACAGTAAATTTTTGCAGGTCACGCTAAAGTTTTTACGATCTCTGGCATCCATAAACCGTTATCTTTTCGATTACATATTTCAACATTTATAGACCATAGATAAAGGAATTTGCACACATCCAAAGTTGGAATGAAATCTAGATTTCTGCGAAATCAATTATAATATTTAATGATGCTATTACTCATGTTAGAACTAATGTTACCATTGCGTTTCCTAGAGTATAGAGGAAACGAACTGAAAACATTGCGAGTGTGAATCATGTAATTGTATTGTTGTTACCACCGCTAATTAATTCCGATTTGAGCAAATCACTGAGGCAATAATAGCACGATTATCACGCGAATTCGTTTGGTGAAAGCAACATCAAAACAGGCCCAACAAGGGCGGACAAAACAAAAGAATTGTTTGATGTTTTGGGCAAGTCACCGGCCCGGGATTGTTTGCGATCGTTGTTCGCGGCTGCGAATTACGAGAGATGGTGTCACACACAGATTGCGCCTTGCGTTCGCCTTGAATAGAAGCGATTAATACGGAAACGACCATCTCAATTCATTGCGCCGTCTTTTGCGCTGCGTGTACGCCTCATTGTGCTGTGCGAGCACACACCACCTTCCCACGTTCGCAAACATGGAATTACGTTGAAAAGCTCCCAACAAAATGTTGCGCCTTCCCAAACAATACTTACTTAAAGTCGGATTCGGTAATCCCTTCGCGCAATCTTTACCTATCAGCACCGCATTCACAATGATGAACAATGTCCAACTCAGATTCATTCTTATATTTGTTTAAAGTCTTCCAAAACTCCCCGAAATCTTCACTAAAACTTCGCGAGGCGGAATTTTAACGGATTAGCCCGTTTTTAACACGTTTTTTATTCATTTTGTTAAAAGTATTTTAAATAGCTGTTCCTTTAACTTAGTTGTTACCACTTTTCGGGGCTTCAAATGTTTATAGATTGGTGGTGGTTGAATGGACCGAGTTTAGTTTTAGTTTGTTTGTTGCAAACGCTGCGTGTGTTTATTCGTAGCTTGTTAGCGAAGTGCTGCTGGTGCTTTGACGTCTGTGGCACCGATGCCATCGCCGCCGTTCGTCGGTCGAATGAGCGGTTCGGTGGGGGCAGAGAGCAGCTCCGCTCCAGACACCGCCGGCAGCAGGGACACCAGGCCGAATTCGGCGGCCGGTGCCACTGTGGGCCGTTTGCGCCCGTGCGCTCGCTCAACGGTGAATCATTTTCAACATGACTGTCAACATTGGGCGCAATGTGTACATACTGCGCTCGTTTGCATGCAAATTGCCAGCCGACACCATCTTGTTGACATGTTTGATTTGTTTCCGATTGTTTAAGCTTTGTTTGCCTTCAAAATAAGCTTATTTACTTATCGCTATGATGTGATGGATAATATTTGGTCAAAATTGGCATTCTTGGGTTTATCGTGTCAAAAACAACAATTTACGGAATAGCAAGCACCTATAGGCACTAAATTACATGTAGTTATTCCAAAGAGGCCACATCTTCTATAGTGCCCATAAACTGAGGTGACCAGACTTTGATAATAGAATATAGGTCCATTGGGAGGGTTTCATTTAGATATTGTGCCATTCCCTTCACCATTCAAAAGAAGTATTCGTACTGTTAAGTATCGATCCTTCCACTCGATTTTTTTATTCTTCATGTATCGATACCTGGCGATGAGGAGAACTATGTAGTAAATGTCGGGACATTAAAAAATCGAGACAAAAAGGGGATATTTTAGAAACGTCGCAGGACGTCAGATAAATTGTTAAAAAGCAGACGTCGGGTTATCTTAGATGAAGCGTTAAAGTAGGTGCGTCCACGTATTGCGTTGTCTCCACGACTAGAATCTGCGAGAATTAGACGTGACTTTGAAAGACTGATAACTACTTGGATTTAAAATGTTTAGGTATACTTCAGGTATCTCGTTGACGTCAATAGACCAGTCTTTCCGCTTCTTTTGACGTTTGGCAGAATTGTACCGCTTCTTTTTGGCACCTAGGAAAAATAGAACCTAGGTCAATAGAATCATCAGAAATCGATATCTTAAGTATCAATAAAGCGCATTGAAGTATCAATACCAATACTTTTTTGACACTCCTGCACGATAGCATTCATTCTATGACCTCCCTATCCGTATCCCGCTTGTCTAAATCAGACTATCTTACTGTTAGTCTTAATCTAATGGTTCCTCTGGTGAATAGTTAATAATTCGAGAAAGGGGATCGGGACGGTAAGTATGCAACGTATGTTAGGGAGAACGGAAAGATGTATGAAGTATTCAGGATATGGATGCAGCCGAGTGACGGAAATTTTATGGGAAGAATGGGAAATCTTGAAAAAGGACATACCTGGTTCACCAAGGATCTGCTTGGCTTGGAAAGATCAACTCTAAGGTATATAATGCTCCGAAAGATTCGATGGAAAAGTAAGGTTGGAGTCGGTAAGCAGGATAGTTAGGTATGGTGGAATGGAATGAAGAATGGCAGATGGAATGAAGAATGGAAGATTAGTTCAGTCAGCAAGGGAGTGGTGCGATCGAAAGGGGGCCAGTAAATGGAGTGTTACTAGAAGAAAGGCATGTATGACAGTGGGTTAGTTAGAAATAGCAATGTTACGCGGTAGTCGCGGTTTTTAATAATATTAATTTATTTTCCGTTGTTAGCCCGGGTCCAGACTTAACTAGATCTGCTGTTACCGCGACACAAGTTTTGCTCACCCCAGACGTCAAAGTTCAAAATACACGTCGTAAAAAGCACAATGACTTTATTAAAACGGCACAATGAACACACAAATACAAAAGGCAGAATACAAGTAAACCCGACAACTCACCAGAGGAGAAAAGGTTCGGCCTGTCAGTGCAGGAAATAAGCCATGAACTAGAGGAAGAGATCCAGCAGGAGGCCATATCAGGTAACTATCAAATCCAAGCGTGTACAAACTGATTGCGGATGCAGACATAGGAT
>JAODAC010022964.1:0-17920 GCA_027575185.1 Mimaenictus wilsoni
GTACGAGGTGCGCTCCTAGGAATTGGTTCATAGAAATTGATGTATGTTATAGTTTAAGGGAATAGATTTCAATTCAGGAAGGCGGTTGGAAAGAGGAATCATAGACACTCATTATAAATCTAAAATTCAATTTTTCAGGGTTCAGGTCAAACTTTTGTAATTAGGGCAAAATATTAGATGTATTCAGAGTATTACTCAAGTAGGTTTCGAGTTTGGATCATTATGGATTATGGATGGGAGCTAGATCAAAGAATAGTAGTGATCCTATTGCAGGCCCATCAACCAACCTTCCTTCCTTCTCCCCAAGATCGCTCCTTATTAGAAATGAGTGGAGTGAGAGATCTTATTTGTAGTTGTTTCGGGAATCGAACCAAGGACCTATGTGTTATAACATCTGATCGTTACCCGTAACTCGCGCTTCAGGAATTCTTAGATATGGAAATCTTAGATTAGGGTTTCTAGTTTTGAGATCCTAGATTGAGATCGGGTAACAAAGCTATGGAATTAAAGTGGATTAGCACTACCATACCCATGGCAGTATGTGCTCAGATATGAAGGTGTAGGAAATGGGTTACCAAACCAAAAAAGCTCAGAATGAGTTTTTAAGAGTAGTATTGATATCCCTAACTCGGGGAATCAATAATATAGAATTAAGACTACCTTCTAGGTGCTTAGAAATGCAGGTTTTAGTATGTCTTCCAGTATATTTTATTCTAAAGTTTATTACTGGTTCTATATTTGTTAGTAATTCTAATCTTAAAATTGAGAACCCCAAGGTAGAACCTAAAATGCAAGGGTCCAAGCTAGGAGCTAGGGTCTAGTCACTTACAATTAGTGTCTATCTTTTTCTTTCGGTTGTTACTGGCTAGATACTAGGTACCCAACGAAAGTTAGCTTAGGAAAGAACGAGGAGATTAGTGTTGGTATGTTCACCCTCTGAAACTTTTATTTGCCCAAAAAAAGTTGTGGGTGTGCATTCACGTCTTTCTGGAACTAACCCTACCCCTACGATATCGAGAGGAAGCGTATATCTTAGATATTACCATGAGGACCTAAATAGTCTTAATTTAACGATCTATTGAGAAAACTGAAATATAAATTTTCTGAATTTAACGACTCCTACGTATAAACGTGGTAGATGTAAATGCAAAGTCTATTAAACCAACAAAAGATATCTCTAAAGAAATATTGAGCTTTTGATTTGCACAAACCTAAAGATGAATATGCACAAAGTGCATTGTGACCCATCGCTTTGTGTAACGCGACCTCAAAATGCCATTCGCCCCTATTTCCGATTCATGCCCGTTTCTGCTCCCGCTTCCCCATACTCCGATCGCGCGCACCTCGCCGGCGCTTCTTCCCTGCTGCCTCTATTGCCCTACCACCGTCACCACCGCCTGCCTGTCGATGCCGTTGCTATGCGGGGGCTGGTAGTGTGTGAAAATGAATTATCCTCGTGACACACTGACTGAACCTCTACTGAAACGGGGGAATTGAGGGGTGAAACACTGAAATACTGAACCACTGAGTAACCCGCAAACCCTTTTACATACTCTTCCCTCACACCTGCATATTGACATACATTTCCTTTTTGTGGAAGTAATTTGATTATCGTTAGGTAGATGAGGATTTTTAGATGCTTACACTGATTTTAATAATTTATTGAATTTTTAAGGGTTTCTAATGTGTCTATGAGGTTCGGGGGACTTACGACATATTTTAGAGTTAGTGGAATTATGGTTAATCCTTTAAGAGTCATCGCAGCCGCCACCACTGAAGCCTTAATTAATCATGTGCTTTATTGATTACACCGCTGTTATTTGTGTGTTATTTGAATTCGATTGCCAGCCGATGGCCAAATGTTGACGGGATGAAAGGTCATTGCTTTTGGGAAAGTTCAATTCGAGACTATGCAGAAGTCGAGGTTGGATACTTAGGAACTAATGATTCTTTTCGGGTTCGACGGGAGAGTTTAAATACGAGTACATGGTAAAGGATGTGATTCAGAAATAATCGCATTGCAGCAGGATATTGCATTTTCCGGCCCTACGGTGTGCTTTCCTGCTGATTGCTGATCGCTATGAATGCGGCCTGACCGGTAATTGCTCCGGTTATGCAGACCATGTCCAATGCTCTCGGATAACAGGATGCATCACACGGATGATTAACACCCCACTTTTTAGGAGTTTACATCAATTAATGATGACTCATCAAGTGTGAGAGTATGAATCTTTCTCTAAGCATACTCTCACAGGCTCCCAAGTTAAAAACTGCAGTAACTAAATTGGGTTCTGTATCTAGCATGTTACATTCCATCTCAAATAGGAGAAAATATGGTATAGAATTCTCGAAAAGTGTTTTATAGGAAGCTCAATTAAGAGGTTGCTTTTCAAGGAAAGTATATATTATTTGATAGGGACTGTAGAATCTGGGTCCAATTGGGGATTCCGAATAGAGTGGGTTTACAATGTGGGTCATCAGACTTAGCAAAGTGGGGGATCAATGCATGGGCATTTTCTAGCCCTCGGTCCACTTGGTATTTGCTCTCACTGTACTGGGCGAGCGTGAATTTTCGGTAATTACCTGATTTATCAGCGTGGGCTTACAGCAGCATGCCTCCATTTTGTGTGCAAACGCGCGCTAGGGTACAGATGCGTGTCTTGAGCTGGTGGCGCTAGCGTGACGTCTCGGCGTCATCCTGTCCGAAGCTGGCCAACAATGCCGCCGCCGCCGCCGCACTCCACGCGCACATCCAGCCGCCCGATCAGCCGACCGATACCGCCGCTGCCGTCACCCAACCACCGCTGCACCGCTGCCGCCGTCGATGGTGTATACTCCTATTCCTTGTGCCGGGTGTGTTGGGAGGGCCCCCGTGTGTGTGGGTGCCGTCGCTGAGGGGTTGGGGGTGGTGGCGATTTTTTGTTTCGCGGAGGGGGTGGTAGTGGTGGTGTGTTGAAACTCTCGGCTCGCCCGCACAGAAAACCACTCGCCGCACTCGCACCACACCGCGCTCGCGATTTCTCGTACTTACGACCCGTCTACTGTTCACCGCCTCGACGCTGCCGCCTCGACGCTGCCGTGACACTTCATTTTTACGCGCTTTAGCGTTTTCCAGGCCACTTTTCGGGGGCGCAACGTCACTGCCTGTGCCGCGCGAGGCTGCCGACGGTCCGCACCCGTACCACCTCGGTGCGGCTGCTGCTGTAAGCCGCCGGTCGTGAACGCTCGGCTGTGTTCGCCACGTGGCGCGCGCGCCGCCAACAACCGCCTTCAAGCCCGCCAGTCGGATATCAAGGGTGTAGATGGGCTTCGTACATGCCTATGCGTGCCGAAGTATGAGTGTGTTGGCGTTCTTTTTTCGCCGCCGTCAAGTGCCCGGATCAACTTCGAACGGCGCGACCTGCTGCCGCCTCCAATCGTCTTCCCCCGCTCGCCGCCCTCTCACGTCTTCCATTCACCATTCATGCTATACGCTCACGTGGCACACGAATAGCGAACGTACAAATAATGAACAACCACGGTCTCATACAATTATGGCTATCAAAATTGCTTAGATCCTACCTATTCCTCTCAATAAAGAATATATTTTCAAAATACAAAGTAAAACGTAGAATTCGTTTTCTAACTTTCATAGAATCAATTTGATCATAATGAAATGCCATCTTTAGTCTTGACCTACAACTAAAGGTCGTTACTATTAAGGGTAGATTTGACCTAAATAATCTTATCCTTAAATATGATTAAAATATGCTCCATACATAATTCTCTTACCTATTATGTTGGGAAACATTGGATTTACTTCAAAATATAACTGAATTTACAATAAACGGGGGATTATTTATTTCATTTAAATTTTAAGGGGTAGAAACTACCTCTGTTAGAGGGTTGGAGTACTAAGAATGAGCTGAATGAGGGGCGCACGTGCAGCAAACATGGCGCGCTACAATATTGAACAACACACATGGGTAAAGTAGGGGATACTTTCCCTCTCTGTATTGCCACGTGGCAGATATACTTGGGGAGGTTCCGCCGTTCGCCGCTTGAGGACTCCACGTGTTCAAAGTAAATCTACAGCATCTGATGTATTTTTAAATGCAGCACGTGTTCGTTTTTACTCAGTTAGGATCATGCCCTCTTCTCTTAGTTCTTGGCTATGATGTTCTTCTTCCTTGGGGTGGTAGTTTATCTTTTACAGGGATATGAATTAGTTAGACCACTGAACCATCCTTCAGGAAAATATTCAGAAAAATTATTAGGGCAATAACTTATTTTTAGAAAACATAAAAATGTCGCAAGGAGTTTGGTATTTATCAAACCGTGAAGGTCAAGGGGATCAGATCATCCATATTTAACAGTTTCCGTCATATCGAATGAGATACACATACTATCGAATTTACGGAAATATTACCACATCATTTTAAATATTCCTTCTCTCATTTTCTGTATTTCACAAGGACAAACTCAAACTTCCATGGGGTGTCTATAGGGTTTTGTAATTATGTCCCATTTACATATAGCCATGGATAATCTCGGTTTCACATTCTTTTAGACTAAATAATAATGGGTACTTACATGATGTCACCCAGCTTAAGTCGAGTCTGTATAAGGGCACATGATTTATGGTCCGAAGTGGTGACGGCACGCCGGCGGCGGGCGTACCGTATCGGCGGCATCTCATCGGTGGCTCGCACCGCCGGCGAAGAACCACGCCGCCGGTTGGACATGTGTCGACCAGCAACGCCGCCCAGCATTCTAAAAACATATGTACATTCTTAAAATTCATTCAACCTCTACTTAGATTTACAAAAATAATTGTCACCATTAAATCTTCCTTAGTGGCATTACTAGTTCAGAAATAAACATGCTGTCTGCTCACTTCTGAACTGGAGAACACAGTGTGCGAGTGTGCTTTTGATCGACCGAAGTAAAACTAAGTAAATTATCATAGTTTAATCATTAATTTAATAATTAGTATATCAATAATTGCTGTTGTTGATTTTAAAAACAGACTTAAAAGTTTGTCAAACATTGTACTAATTCAGTTTTACCTAAACTGATCTAGACCTGAAGCCCCTGAAGTACCTACGGAAGCACGATTTGAATTTTGATTGAATATGATTGATTTACGGAAGGGAGGCTTTTCCATGAAAGTTTAATAGGGAATATGCCAATAAAGGTTGTGGAGCTATCAACGTAAAACACTGAGGGATGCCTCTTGGAAAAGCACATAGACAGTAAGTACTTAGTCCGTGAATATATTTACAAAACTTATAAAAGATTGAAACAAATTAACCTAAAGCTCTCTTTCAAATAAAACAGTCTAATAAAGTTTAACAAAGAAGCTGGAAAACAGCAAACAGTAAAATCTCTAAGTAAATAGAATGGCGGTAAACTATGAAAGAATTGAGTGTGAAAAGTGGAAATTTTATGCCCGCGGTCGACGGGAGGTCGTGGGATATGAAGTAGAGAGCGGCGCGGTGTAGCGGTGGAAAACGATTTTGAAGTGTGTAATCGAATTTTACTTTAGTTTGCAGGCGCGAAATGAAATCCATTTATCGCCCTCGTGTTTGCCGCCTTCACCACTCCCTATATATCATGTAAAACCACCGGCGCCGGCTACTGTTGCAGAGGTGCGCAATTTTCCCCGGAAATACAAATATATAAAATTCGTCAAAATAATTTGAAAATTTCTGTAGGCTTAAATCGAAAATTTGTACTTCCTATATATTTTCCGGCGAACTTGAGAGAGGAGGTAAAAAGAAGGAGTGTTTGAATGTTCATGCTCGGGTGCAATTTTAAGCGGTAATACATGTTGCCACTTTCATTTCACCTGCAATTGTCGCCTCCCTAGCACGCCATGTCATACTTGATGCCACCGCTGCTCTCAACACCGCGCTGCGAAGACGGCAAGTACTTACAAAGTGGCAGTTAATCCATATTACTGCGCTCCTAACACGATGTCTAACTTCTAAACCTTTCCGTAATACACGTTGAAACATTGTACACGGCTACATAACTTTCTTTTCTCTTGTTTTATTATAATTTAATTTAATTTGAGGAGAATATTCCGTTTCTTGTATTTTAATATCGTAACTTTTAAAAAGGAAATTACATGGTTCAAATTAACTTAAAATATAGTACAAACAGAATTCATTTAAATTATAATGATTAAGGGATCGACAGTATTCTTTAAAATTGAATAGGAACTCAATAGGGATTAAAAGGAACTTGTAAAGTGCGAGAACTACTCGCAGCACAGCGCTATTTATACTAAACAGCACCCGAACGGTCTCTTCGGGTGGGTTCGTGCGGTATATAAATAGATTCACTCACTGAGGGTCACGTTCATTTCCACTCCACCTAGCGGTGGAGTACCGTCGCTTAACCGGATAACCTGTACTATTTGTCAAATGTAAACCTTATTTCGTCTGATGGGGTGTATATGGATGTTTTTCATAAAAATATTAGGAATATTCCATTATAGTTCTAATACATTTCGTTTTTTGATTATTTTTTTAAATTGTAAACATTTTAAAATCCAAATAAATTAAACTAAATCACAAATGTATAATTTCTCACTAATTAATCTAATTTAAACTTTCGATAATTTGATAGGGAAGAGAATAGTGAAGTTCCAGGGGCGTTAAAGCAATTAACAAGGATAACTCACTAATGCGATCCTTCACCAAACCTCCTAGCGCGAAACTAAGTTTCCTTACATTAGTTTGCCTCAGTTTGCTAATAGTCTGATCCAGCAATCCGGCACCAGTTGCCTTTTCACACATTTTACCTACGAAATTTCATTCATTACACCCCCACATTTACACGCATATATTCAATTAAATGTTCTACCCTTGCAATTGCCCAATCGGGAGTGAGCATAGTGTAGTGTTACCTTTGCTTAATTTGCAATCTGTGTTAATTATGAGGTCCATCAGTGTTTAATCAAGTTTGTGGTCAATACCAATAGCGAAGTAATGGAATTCAATCTTGATAGTTTGCAAATGGAATCGGGGTACAATGTTCGTGCACTTTGTTCATTTCGGCGGTAATCTCTGTGGACCATTTTCGCACCCGGGATTTTGAGGCGCGCTTGGGTTTTATTATATCGGCACGAAGTGTGAGTTTGGCAGCTGGCCGCCGCCGTCGCGTCGCCGCCACCGATGTGTAAGCAACAGGTTCCGGTCGTGGTGGGTGAGAGGCGGCGGTAGTGCCAGTTTGTCGCGCAGCCCAGCTCAACAAGTGATGTTCCATTCCACTGGCGAATTCCGACCAATTGTACTTTGTTGCAAATCCTATGCATTTCCATTGAGAGAGAATGTACAAAGCGCTCTGCGGCGACAAATGCATGCAAATTGTATTCGATTGGGTTTTTAATTGCATTTGCTTTGGTCATTAAAACATGAAAGTGGAAGTTTTTGTAGGCACGAAACGGATAAGAACAGAGATTAAGAAGAACATATTTTGAGACTATGAATATTTATTTCCAAATTTGCATTTTTCTTTAATGCAAGATTTCCGGAACAGTGTTTATCTGAACCAGTATAACATCTATATTCTGTTTTCCTTCCAAAAGTATTTTTTAGGCGGGAAACCTCAGTTTATCTCGAAATAGGACATTTAATGTTTCGTAATAAAAATCGCATAACCAAACTAAATGGCTATACTAATGAACCGATAACGCGCTATTAACTGATTAGATTAGGTCGTAAGAGAGGTAGATAGCCTGTGGGGAACGATCGGTCATAAATGAATGGCGTAAAAGTGCAAAATTCGGGTAATACCACCCGCATCGTCAACTTTGATTGCAAACTGGCGCTATCGGTATATTGCGCTGTTCGCAGTGGGAGCACGCACCGACAGAGTAATCGTTTTCCGGTTTACGTGAGCGTCACCGACCGGTGCGCTTCTAATATGTGCGTGTGACGAAGAGCCGCCTCCGTCGATGTCAACTCTCATCGGGCGCTGCAGCCGCCGCCGGTGCTGATGCCCAAGTCTCCCAGGAGCAGCTCCGGGGCAGGCAACACAACCGAATCCCTCGCGGTCTCTCATCGATCTCTGCGTTCGTGCCCAGGTCTTCGTGCTTCGGCTGCCTGCTGCTGCCACCGTTGCCGCCACCGGCTCGTCTATATTTATAGCTCTGCACGCATACATTGGCATGTCGACGAGCGTAAAACACTATGCTCTACGATTTTTATACGTTTGTTGAACGTTTTTACGTTGTTGTGAAAAAACATTAAGTAATAGACCTCCAGGATTGCAAAAAGTTGGATCATCGTTCTATTAAGAATTGCTACGAACACCACCTTTTAAAGTTCAAAGCTTTCAAACTTAATGAGGAGTTGATGATAACGATAATAACCTAAATCAACTGATTACCTCTGATGGTAGCAACCTAACACTCTCCAGGAGTTCTGCGCTAAAGATTCAGGATTGTTCATCTAACCCAATTTAAGCTAATCTAACCTAACCTAAACAACGGCAACTGAAATGAAATGAATACAAAGATACATATGTTCTAAGATATATATTATTCAGCTGCAAATCTCACGTTTTTGGTCTGCCTTTTCAACAATAGCCCAACAAAGTTGTCTGGAGTTGTCTGTAGGGAGATGAAGCTAGACGTCGCAATCTCCCGTTTTCCTCTTTGATTTGTGTACCCTGGATGCGCCTGTTCATTTGTGTTGCCTCGACGAGGGACGACACAATGTACAATATTTAGAGAAGACTCCTACTCCTCTGCTGGCCTCAGCCCAAAGAATAAAAGACTTTGCACGTAGCGAACGCCATCGATCGGGAAAAATCGTGTTGGAAGCAACAGGCTTACAACCTAGCAAACACTCGAAGGAAAAGCGCTGGAAAAACGCACGGCTGAAAACTAGCGTGTGCAAATAGTAAACGCTCGCATCACCGGAAATGAGTGTTTAAAAACCACCCTCTTCAAACAAGAGCATTTCATCAGCGACATAAAATATGCAGGGTTTGATTTCGATTCGATTAAGTTTATTTCATTGGGGGTTTCACAACGTTTGCTCATCCTGCGAACGTCTGCTAGGTTCACGGACTCTGAAATGTTTTTCTGCTGACGCTACTACTACTCTAATTAGAGAGTGGCAGCCGGATTTTGGATAATTAGTCAGGCGCCCCCTACTTCACGTTTGATCGGAGCTCCTAACTAGTTGTTTGGGGTTGTTTCTGGCGGCTCCTGGGGTGGTTTGGTGGAAGGTGTTTTGATGGAGGGTTGGTTGGTAGAGGATGGTGCAATTAACACCCTAACACTTGACGGGACGCTTTCCGGTAGGTGCGCCTGCCAATTCGCAAACACAGCGAAATCCAGTCCAGGATCGTTTGTAGTCGCGCAAATGCGCGAGGAAATTGAGACTGATTCTAGATTTGTAACCGAAGTATACTTTCATTAAGCTTTCAGATCATTTTCTAGAATTGTAAGAGTTTTTCAATTTCTTGAACACCTTCATGGTTCTACAAATTTCCAATATAATTGTATTTGAGTTTTACAACAACTCGTATATCGGGCAGCTTTAATTTGACAGGGTTGACGGTTTTCAAATATCTAACCAAGATTGAACATGACTTTTTTATGTAAATATGAGGTGTGTGGTTTTGAGGTGAAATTAATTTGTGCGCGTTGCGGTTGCTGGAATACCGGTGCGAATTTCGCTCGGTGGTAATTTTCAGCGTTGCGTTGTTGTGTTGTGTGGTTCTGACAGCCAACTAACCCACGTCAGGGATAAACGCGATGATAGTAAATATCCTGCTGCTGTCATGGAACCTGTAGGCATTCAAACACAGTGTTCGACGTTTTCGAAATCGCAATCGATTTAGTCTTCTTTATTGTTTGCGTACCTTTCGGTCGATGCTACATTTTACTTTGTGTCCTGGACGAAATTGCATTTGGTATTCTTTAGAAAACGTTTTCAGAATGCACGATCCGTGAAGGTAGAATGCAATTCGTTGAATGGAATATGTTAGAAAAGTAAGATTTAGAAACCTCAAAAATTTTACTAAGAATGACTTAACTAAACTAAGAAAAATTATTTTAGAAAAATAATTTTGTCTGCTTTCCTTCAGCAAACTGGCTAACCAGGAGAGTGTTTCATTTGTCCAACACGGATTTGATTGACATTTTTTGAATGTGTAGTACATATATAGAAATAAATTGTGTTAACGGGATTTTACGCCGTTTTGAGTCGTTTGCCCAAATAAAAATATTTAAGTTTAAATAATTACGTGGCATAACATCAACACGCAGGCATGTAGACCGATCTTGGCGCGCTTGATGCGAATACACGTGCGAGTATACAGCGAATGCTGCTGTTAATGCAATATATACCAAACTTTGAATTTTTTTAAAACATTAACGTTAAGTTAACACAATTTATTTCTATATATGTACTACACGTACAAAAAGTTTCATTCAATTAGGTGTTGGACAATTGGGACACTCTCCTTGTAAGAGTTGAACCTTGGAACCGTAACTTATAAGTACTTAATAATAATTACAATTCCATCCAAGTGGCGTTCAATGGCTAGATTCTCGGTGGGAATGTTATCAATAGTATTAGCCTCTAATATGACAAATTATATTTACTGGCCATAGCAGTCGATGCTAGGTAAACTCGATTCGGTGAATATTCCCCTTAACGTTATTTAGATTTCTGATCAAAAGAATTAAAAAAAAATCAAAGTCCATCGAAAAAGTTCTGAATCAATCCGTAACATAAGAAACATCATGCAATCTAGATCGTAAAAGAGTGGAAATATTATTATACTTGTCAGATTACCATTCCCAGTAGCTGCTTCCAAGACTATTACTTCACACTCAGATGTTGTTGACAGATGACAGTTGACAAATGACTGATTATCCACGCTTAACCAAACTTGAAGCCATTCTGTGAACAAATGCTTCCAAAGTCCTCGACCATTAAATACATGTCACTCACAGGAATGACGAATGACGGTGGTATTCGATACAAATCAGTGGAAATCGCGCGCTACCGGGCGTGCGTTCGCGATGTTCAACGTGTTCATTGATCAAATTGTGCGGTGAAAGCCATCGGCATCATCGTTCAGCCACATTGCGACGGTGCGGGAGGGCCCAGCCGAATGGCAACGGGCGATAAGCAATAATCAACTGCAAGCACGCATTCCGCACATTTATACATATATTCCCTATCCATCCAAGCGGCAACGATCCCCAGCCGTTGAGCATACTTTGATGGAGAGCGAACTTTGAACGAGTTAATTAAACGCTAATCAATACCTCACCCACACCCATTCAGAGTGATTGCGTATCCGGTGGTCGCAGGCGTTTGCAAACATTTTGATAAGTGTGTGCGCAAATTGTGATTCGGTTTTATTGCGTCGATACAGGCGACTGTTTCAATTCGAAATTAATTTCCCATCGTATCTCATCATGTTTCGAGGTATCCTATCAAATGTAAATGGACGTGAAACATCTATGGCATTAATTAAATAGTTATTAAATAGCATGATTTTCGTGCATGATGGTTCCATATCTGTTTAACAGTGGTCATTTTGTTGAAAGATAAAGGGTAATATTATTGGGAGTATATTTGTGTAGTTTTGACTACTGGTGGGAAAGGGTAGGCGATAATTTGAGTCAAGTTAAAAACTGGCTGGCTTCTTCCAAGCATTGTTTTTTCTCTGCGCTCAGCCCTAGCACAATCTCTCGTCCCTGCCCTAGTCACATTAGTTTTCCCAGCTTTATTCTCATCTTTATTCCCTTTCCTGCTCCCACCCTTAGTGCCAAAAGGCATCTCAGCCATTGACCCATTCCTTCTCCCAGTCCTTACCTCAGCCCTACTGTCTTCCCTGTTTCCAACCCCAGCCCCATTCCTTCTCCCAGACCTAGCCTAATTCCTTCACTATGACCTATTACCAACTCCCATCCCTTCTACCAGCGCAAGTCTCATCACTTCTCTCGGCCATACTCAAAATCCTTCTCCCAGCCCTAGCCCTAGTCTCTTCCCTCAGCTCTAGTACTAGTTCCTAGTGAAGTTCTGGCCTTTGTTCACCTCCCTTCTCCTTTCCTACTAATTGTAAGACCTAACATTTTTGTGGACAATACAACTATTCCTTGCATATAAGCAATTATATCAAACTAGGAACTTCCTAATCCTGTCGCTACCTACCTCCAGCTCTACTCTCAACTGTTCATTCTCCTAAGCTCAGCTCTATTCTTAGCCATATTCCTTGCTTTAATTATAGTCACAGAATTTGCACCAGCCATCTCTCCGTAGATTTTATTATATACATTTATATAATAAACTAATCTATCCGAACAATATAATATTAACTAATATTAATTAGTAATTTGGTCAATTGACATTTTGGCGGGAAACTAAAAGCGTTGTTTCATAGCATATGCAATAGGTAATGAAATTTAACAAACAATGAAAATGTGATTGCATTTGCATATTAGATTTGTGCGGTACGTAATCCACGTGACGACCACGGCCGCAAGAGGAATGACGATTAGAATGTGTAGTAGAGTAGTCTACCTTTCCAAGGGTAGCGCGACTAAGGCGCGCTTTATATGCCTTCCATCTAATACCACCGAGGCGTACCAACACTTCCGTACTCACTTCCGCTTTTCGTACGTACTTTTGCATGCTTCAGGTCCAGACCTGACCTGAATATCAACACAAATATTGACTACGACTAGTACGCAACCACAGCAACGCCAGCAAATTGAGGAATCACCTTCATAATTCTCTATAATCTCTAATTAAAAATGAATAATACCCAAACGCCAACAACGGCGCTATATTATTGAGAGCACCTCGATTTAGCCCGAAATAGATTTATTCCCAATTATGCCCGACATTCATTGATTCTTGCTCTGGAAATTTAATCTGGGAAAACTTGATGTTGAAATCTCGAGTTTCATTTTCTTTTTGTATGGATTTTTCCACGCATCCACCCGATTTTCCACGGACGTTTGTAGTAATATAATGTGCAGGTAACAAATATTGACGTTCTTTTGTCTGAGATTTTCTCGATACTCTCAATGGATTGGTGATTCATTTTCTTAGAAGCAAGAAAATCGAACAGAGCTACGAGGAAATTATGAAAGCTCACGAAAAGTCGATGAAGACTTTTTTCTTTACACTGGGCGTATTTCACTCAACAATTACGAAGCTGTCAATCTATCAACATAAACAATTATTGCTAAGTCAACAAAGGGAACAATAGGAGTTCGGGAACTTCAAATTCGATTTTCTTAAATACGATTCGAACCATACTTTCCGAAGCTGTTTTAATAATTAAAAAGTCTTTGTGGTTGTAATTGTAAAAAAAATATATAATATATTTGAAGCTTTTCACCTTACTATAATTCGCCTTAATAAACTTACTTATAGTTCACAAATCCCTTGATCCCCGAACAAATTCGCGTCGCATTCGGGGGATTATAATTAGGGCCAGTGTTAATCCACGTGTGAATAATGCAGAAAATCCACGTAATCACATCGCGGGCGCCTGACAGTAAAATATTAATTCCCTAATAGAGACTCTCCCAAGTGTGCTTTAAAAACGTCATTATTATTATAAACACGCTCGGTTCGCTTTGTTACGGTTTTTGCAAAGCAACCACTTCCGCTTTCGCTACAAGTGGTTGCTGTTATAAATCATGTCTGCAATGTTATAAATTTTGTGTATTTGCCTGTGCTTGGTCGGTTTTTATCACAACACGATTAATCTGATCGCGGGTGTTTAATTTAAAGTTTGTATAGCAGAATTTATTGGTAGATATAATATGTTAGTTTTAACACCAAGGACCTAAATACCTAATATGATTTTATTTAATTTATCCTAGACCAACCTAGTCTAACTTTTTCTATCTTAATAAAATGTAATCAAAAATCTAATCTAATCTAACCTTATCTATCATAATCAAATCTTATCTAACCTAATCCAATTTAACGCAAGCTAATCCAATCTAACATAATCTAGGTCAATCTAACATAATCTAACCTAAGGTAACGTAATCTAAGCTAATTTAACCTAATCGAACCCAATACAATCTAATTTCATTGAACCTGTGCTAATTTGAGGTTACCTAAAGCAACCTAACATAACTTAACATAACCTAGGCTATCCTAACTTAACCACAACCTAATTTTATATTATCAAACTTAACATAGTTTACCCTAACCTAATTTTACCAAGCATATTCATTAGATCATTTTATGAAACGTGAAATTTAATTTATAATAAAAATTTTAATTTTATTAGCAGGAGTAATAAACTTTCATAATAAACTTTATGACATAATACGATTTGATATGTAGATAATAAATCAATTTTATTCATATGAAAGTAATAATTATTCGTCTGTCCGTGTAAAATTGAACAATACATTCAATTGTCGTAAAATAATACAATATCCGGACGATGTACGCTTTGAATCCATTTGCTTGATTCCTCTTTACCTGCCTTTCATGTACGGAATTTCCGGCTGCGGTCAAAACCCTGAACTCATGTAGGAGTAACATTCTTTCTACTCGTATGTGTTTTATGTGAAATTATGTGTAATTGTCGATGATGGAAAGGTGGAAATGAGTTTAATCCATACGCAACTAAAAATATTACGCAGTATTTGCCCAGGGGGCGTTAGAGTGTGTATGTGAATCGATAATGATAACAAAACACCTGCGCGAGGCGCAAAACTATGCAAACGCTATTAGATTATTGCTTATTGCTCGCGCATCGATGCTGACATGGCGCGCCGTCAAAGGCGAGTGCTCGTTATCGACGAATTCGATGCACCAGCCGTCAATGTACGTACGCCCGTACGTAATGCTTGGACAATGTGCACACCGTGCACACCACCGCATGCAGCGTACCGGCGGCATTATAATATGTCCGTACAGCGCCATCTATCGCACAATAGTCAACGAATCTCTTGTTTAATTTAAGCTTTTACTAATAGGATGATTTCTAAAATGTGTACCTGCCATACGAAGAATAATTCTCTATAGATGTAATGCGACCAGTTTGTTTTGTTCTACATTTTCTTTAATGAAGATAATGTAGAAAATGTGAAAATTGTGACACAAGGCAAGTGCAGCAAAAGCCGTTTACACAAGAGTATCGATCATTACTCTTTGGTATGGTTCAGGAAATGTTTGTTTCAAAGTCTTTGCTCGTCCCACCGGCTCTATTTGAAGTTTGGTAGCACCGCTTGTTAAGCCGCGCATGCGCCGTGGCAATAATATCAGTTTCTAACCAGCATCAGCGTGAGCATGTTCAATTCTCCGACAGCATCATTCCTACACGCCTGTGCCGTATTCTTTGTGTGTTACTATTATTCTGCTGGGAAATTCAGTAAAGCCCTTTCAGTAGGGTCCCGTAAATTTACAACTTGCGGGGTAATAATTTCCTTAAAACGAGTGAGCACATTCAATTTTCTTACTGCATAAATCTTTATAAAAGGAGGCCATGGCGACGTAAGTAGGTGCATTTCATTAGTTGCTTGTCGAATGCAGCTCTTAAGGATTTTGACGCACTTATAATAGTTAATGTCTTCTTAATATAGACCATGATGATTAAAATAAAGGCCCGTCTGTTAATGCGTTTCATTAGAAGCGTGCTCCTAAGGATTTTGATGCTCGCTTCATGATTTTGGCGCACGCCTACATCAGAACGCTTTTTTCCATCCGCCACAACATTCGTCAAAGCCACTTTCGATGCATACATACGAAAAACACTTGTTTCCACTCACCTTTGCGAAGATGTAGTCTTTCGGAGCATGCAAACGAAAAGGTTTTTCGAATTATGATTATAGCTCAATAATGTTGCCATAAACCAGACATACTATGTTTATTCATAAAAATTAATGAATTTGTGTAGGTTGTGTAGTTAACTTCAGAGCGGTAAATATCGTGTTTAATATTTTACGTATACGATTTCTCAAATCATGTAACAAAATCGGATTAAAGCTAACAGAACAAATGAGATGCATTCACCTTGTTTCAGCACATATTTTCCCACATGTGGTAAAGCATGAGAAACTGCTGGAAACGCTAGAATGGCGAATAACTTAGGACCATCCATGTACGCACATAATGATGGAAAACATGCGTTTGAAGTTTTACATCAAAAAAACTGGTTTCAGGTTTTCAACTTCATCCTTTACGCTGTCTCAAGCATTTGCCTCATTTCCCCATTTTATATTCACAAAGACCGAGGTTATTTAAGGGAAACTTTTACATCTTATTTGTTTTTGAATGAATTTCCACGTAAAACTACGCAAAGTTAGATTCAATTTGAAGAAATCTTTCCAAACTTTTTTCACTTTATTATGTTGTTTTTGTCGATAATAATGAATTAAAGATGAAGCTCGGAAAATGTACGTGGAAAATGCCAATGTGTGTCGTAAAATCGCATTTAAATTTGCGAATTGCATTGCTGCGATGCGTAATATTTCCCGGTAATGTCGCGGATATTGATAAGGTTAGTCTCGCATTATATCCATTTTTAGCACGTCGCGTAACAATCTGCACAAATAAAGCTCATCGAATGTGGAAATAGAAGTGTGAGGAAGCTGCACCCATTAAGGAAATGACTGTCAGAATAGCGGAATGTATGCATCAAATCGGAATATATAAATGTATTTGAATAGCTTTTATTCACACGATTTATGCGTTTAATTCTATTCCTGAAAACATGCAATAATCATTTTAAATCTTAAATAACCTAGAAGAATGTTGAATTTTATGATATTCAGAGATTTTAAGGAAAAAAATTATAGTCGTTAAGACTCGATCGCCAACCAGTTTGCAACAGGACGGTGAACCTTCGTATTGCATCGACTAATACCGCTTTAACTTTGAATCCGTATGATATTCATTGCCTTAATCCTTCAGGGGGGAATTTTACGACAATGGCATTAAGTTTTAATCAGCTCAAATGACTAATTGTCTAAACGTCGGAAATTTAATCTGCTTGAGCTCACACCGGAGTGCGCGACAAATGGACGACGGGCGACTGCGTCCCTGTTCCGGTTGCATTGTCACTGCTTCCGAAATTCTAATTTGTTTTCACTAAAAGATTAGGATTTACCTATTTCACCATTATTAGAAAATCATAATTCCATTATATTTCATAGTAATATTAAACGTATTTAAGCAATTTGATTACAAAAAAGTGAATATATTAATACATATAATTTTTATATCAATATATGTTAATATACTGATGTTGTGATAGTGTTTATTAATTTTAATTAATGCAATGTGTATATTGGTAGGAGGCAAACTTGTTTCACATCGGTTTGTTGACATCATTACTTTCGTTAACACAACCATGATGTTCTATTTAATTGCATGACGGTGGTTGTCGTTGTTGAGTGTCGTTGTTGAAGCCTTCTTTCATTTTTCTTGACTCGCATGTCGCCTAAGGTTTTGCCTTCAGTGAACATAATCATTTCAAGTATGCGGGTACGGCGAAGCATTATTGATGTGACACCTGTTGGTTGGAAACGTCGCGACACCAACCAACAAGAATATCCGTGCATTCCAACTCAATTTATAACCTGCATATTTTATCACCTACACAATAAAACGTAAAAATAATTTTAAAACTTTTATAAATGTGAAGAAAATAAAATGTATGGCAAAATACCCAGTTTTCGATGTATATTTGCCCATGTAGAATTTCAAAATCTTTTAAATCTTGTACCCGGCCTTGATCAATTCGTTCACTGTATCATTTATATTTTGCTGAACTCTCTAGGGAATCTTTCTTGTGGACTCTTTCCTTTCACAGGAATGCAACTCCTTGAGCATATTACATTAATCAATAATAATGTATTTGGTCCGGAGACCTGGCCATCGACCTAACTGGTCCTTCAGCCTGGAATACATTTTTATCTTTT
>JAODAC010022975.1:0-17908 GCA_027575185.1 Mimaenictus wilsoni
ACATGATGAGCGCAAGTGAAATATTCGCAAAAGAATGAATGAACGTAGTAAAATTACCGATATACTAAACGGTACTTGTGAGAGTTAATTACTTCCATTGCAATGGAGCTTATTAGTTCAATCACAATGAATACTTCACAATTGAATGAATATTCAAGAATGAATGATTTAACGAAAGCAAGGCGAGTATTTATTCTCGAAGCATGGGTGGATAAGGTATCATTAGTGGGCGGTTAGGGATTTTACCTGCTCCCCACCAAGCAGTGTCCTCGAAACGGAACGCACTGGAGCATTTAACGGTGATCAGACGCAACGACTGACCACATGGCACATCGAAATGAACGTGACACCGCACACGCCGTGATGCATCACACCACTCTATACGTTTGGTGCGAAAACACCGTGACAGCCGCCGCGAATGAGAACGACGCACGCGCTCCGCTTCATCGTGTAGGTAAAGGAACAATGAGTATTGCACCGACGACAGGCGGCCGTAATCGAACTCCTGTCTCCCACTTATGCTACACCTCTCATGTCTTTTTACAGTGCTAGAGTTAAGCTCAACAGTGTCTTCTTGCCCCGCTGATTATTCCAAGCCCGTTCCCTTGGCTTGGCTTGGCAGCGGAAATCTCATTAATCCATTCATGCTCGTCACTAATTAGATGACGAGGCATTTGGCTAGTAAAACTTTATTGATAAAGCCCGTTTGTTGGTTATTCGTACAATATTTTTATATGTGATCAGTACACTAATAATTATATTTTACATATACTTTAACATGCTCACGATGCGCTGATGGACGTGGGTCGAGGTAAACTT
The DNA here is from genome assembly GCA_027575185.1 of Mimaenictus wilsoni. Taxonomy (NCBI): domain Eukaryota; kingdom Metazoa; phylum Arthropoda; class Insecta; order Coleoptera; family Staphylinidae; genus Mimaenictus; species Mimaenictus wilsoni. The sequence continues at coordinate 820 of JAODAC010022975.1, forward strand.
CCTAACTCAAGGGAGGGGGACGATGGTATACTGAGGCCATGAATGTACGGTGGATTGAAGAGCCCCACTTCGAGGCCGATTCGACGCAAGATCTCCGTCGGGGTTGTGGCAGATCCAGCGTGGCAGCGGTCAAGTTGTTACAGGCTGGCCAGACTCCTCTTGAACCAATAAACAGATAGAGAAACTCAAACTGTTTCCCAGGCCGGCGTTTGGCAGCTGCCGCTGGGAACTTGGCAGTATCGTATTTGAATCGCATATTTTGTCAGGTGTGTAGAAGGGAGCGCTCTCCCTCCCAGCTTACTCAGGACGTCAACGATGGTGACTTGGTCGTTTTGTTGTATGGCTATATCTGGTTTATAAAGTTGCCCGTCATCACATCGGACATGCGGCTCCCATTCGCACTGCCACCTCTTTTTTGCGGAACGGAAAAGTTTATCTGCTATTTCGTTGTGCCGGTTTATTCCAAGCCGTAGAAGACAGGCATAGTTACTCCCGCGCTTGCTTGAATTTCTTCACGTTGATATTCAGAGCACTCGTCAGAAATCACGTTGCGTCAATAGTCGCAAAGGCCATCGCAATTAGATTTGATTTAGAATTAATTAATAATTTTAATTAGATAGCCATTGAACCATACCATTAATTTATGTGTGGCACCCATAGGCCTTAACATACCGTAGTTAGGATACGCCCAGCCAGCGCGATCAGTACACTGCACCGATCTGCTTGCTTTGCCATGCAGGGACAATCCTGCAGGCCCCAGTAAGTGAGAGTTCTATCTAGCTACCTCACAGTCCGCACGAAATCAATCCTCAAGCCCCAGGGAATGCACCGAAATGCCTTGGCCCCTCTGAGTCCGTGCTAACAGTCACAGCCACTGCTACGACGTTCGGAGATAGAGGATATCCAAAGAAGACACCGCAGTAGTCAACGAATCTTAGCCATTCACTCACGTCCTCAAACACATCCCGTCCTATTCGAACCGTGCCGTTTTTCTCTCTCCACTCCATCATTCTTCCACACCAGAACATCACATGTTCCACGTCCTCAACTTCATCTATACCACAATCCTAAGACCTAAGACCTAAGACAGGAACAGATTCAATGTTCTATGATCAGTTAGCAGGCTACACGTCTCATTGCTTTATTCAATATGAGCACAGCATCGAACTATGTCAACCTTTGGTAGGAATTGAAAGATTTGTCGGCCCGACTAGTCCATCTGCCATTCTGATATCGCCGCTGCCTCTCCAAAATGTACACCCTGCCCGATCATTCGGGCCCTCAGGTGCCATGGCAACGTTCCCATTAGAACTTGCATACCCTCAGTTCGGCAGACCGGCAGACACGCATATTGCGCAATCCGCTCGACCCGATTCATTTGCAATCTACAGTGTTAGTAACAGCATACTCATACCAAGCACTCGCACCGTATAAGGCACAAGCCCGGAACCACCGATTATAGATGGTCCGGACAGTGTGCCTCCTTCAGCCCCATTCTTTTCTTCACTCGAGGTCCATATCAATGATGGCCTCCTGAAGTAGCTCACCCTTCTCCTCAGGCTTCTTCCCACATTCATGAACATTACCGTACCACAAGTGTGATACAGCATTGCCAGCCATACCGATTAGCAGTGGGTTGCCTGCCACCACACATACTAGGTTCGCTAACTTCTCAATCATAGGCTCTATAGGGAGAGAATACTGGCAGTACATTCTTGCAATGACCACGTCCATGCCGCTAATATTAACCTTGACAACACTACAGTGGTCGGTACACAAATCATGCGGAAGGCCCCGATCTCCCGGGACATCACCACAATGGCGGCTTTGCAATTCCCCACTTCAAACGACCTGCTCCCAGCTGAGAGGTCACAGACACGAGCCCCAACGGCGTATAGCTCCTGCAGCAGGAGAAGAGAGTACCCTTCCCTGGCTGCCGTATAACCAACGTAGACCGTGACCGCACGCGATCCCTGACAATTTAGTTGGCAGACTTTAACCATTCACATCACCATTCATACGTGGCACCATGCTGCAGCCCTTATGTTGCTACTGGCAACTCTTTACGGTACTTGTTATCAATCGTCGAGTGGCCAGTCTTATCACACTCGAGGCAGCTTCGTGACCGACTGCATGTATTGGCTGTATGGCCTGCCTCCCCACACCGCCGGCAAAGGCCAGACCTGTCTGATTCTGTACACTTGCCCTGTTGATGCCAGAGGCTCCAGCAGCGTAAGCATCTAATAACACGATTTGGACCCTACCTTGGTCCTGCAGCTTGTTTGCCGCGTGCCTGGGCAGTACTAACTCCAGTATTCGGTCCTCACCACGGACCCAGGAGGCAACGATGTCGACATTAGTCGGCTTAATCCCGGTACTTTTCGCCAGCTTCGTGGTGTCTACCTCGTCGCTCTCAGAGGGATCTAGGTAGAGGTGCCTCCATACATAGGCAGCAAAAGATTCTCGACTGGGCATAGGTAAATTAGTAGCTTTTTAAGCCATGCACTCTCAAAATTGCTGCTGTGGAACGGCACGGACTTGTGGCCGACACAGTGTGCGTGGCATATAATGCACGCCTTGGCTTCATTGTTTGTAGCGCTAGATCTTTCACACGTGGGCTCAGTGGCTTGCCATCTATCGATAGCAATTCTCAAGCGGCAGCGGGCCACGTCCTGTCTGCATCCTGACTACTAGGCCTTCTGGCCACTTCGCCGTCGCCAGGTTTGTGAAGCCCTCAAAGGAGCCCACATCGACATGTGCCGCATCCACCATCCGTCTGGTTTCCGCACCACATTTACAGCGGCAGGAACAACGGTCCCCACCTCTGGCTGGCATCTGTTCATCTGCAGCCGCGGCCGTGGCGTACGTCCTTCGTGGCGACGTTTGTACATAAGCCTTGAACATCATCGGCTGCGCCACATCAAACTGGATAGAATCCAACCACGCGCTGAGAGCTGCCTGCCAATCAAACTCGGCCAATAACTATAAATAAATCTGACTAAGCCAACGACTCTTTCAAAGTGGAGACAATGTCCCGCAGTCTGCGCACATTGACATTCACACGCTTTTTAGAGGTAGACGTTTCCAGCGATTCCCGTTTTCTCTTACTTATGTCACCATTACCCATGAAGGTGTTGATAGGGAACTCGCGAGTAATCCCATCCTCATCTCTCACTGCTCCTCTCACCGACGTCGAAAGACTCCGACGTCGTGGACTCATACCCTTGGTCTTATCGGATTGTTTGTCCCCCGCAGATTCCTTGGGGCAGATCCCTTTCGGGGTGAGGGATTTGCCGGTCATTCCGACATTAACGCCCTTCGGAAATTTTCTTGTATCCGACAGTTCCATTCTACTTTCGGCCATCGTTAGTCCCCCACTGATCACCTTTTGCCTTACCGGTTTGGTTGGACCTGCCAGGGGCATGCGCCCACACCGGCATCACCTCCAGGATCATTTCAAGCTCCTACACACCGACAAGGTGGGGGTCCTTTGTAGGAGATAATTAGACAGACGGATTTCCCTAGTCAGTGACAGTTCTTAGCTGATCGTTAAATGGTGGTCAAAAAGGACACTCTGTCCTCACGCGTTGCCACGACGGCAAGGGCCTCACAGTTAGGTTGTTCCAAGGGCGGTCAAGGCACGGGACCAAATATCGGACGTCCACAACAATGGATTAGATAACAATAGGTTTACTGCTTTGTCCGCTTCGCCTCTGCTTATACTACTCTCGTCAGAAACTGAATGCTTTTCTGTACGCGTTGCGAAAAGAACCCTTTAAGCTAGGTCACAAAATCTTTACAGCTCTAAAGTGTGGTCATAAACCAAATGCGAAAAAGGTTATATATACATATCGATATTCAGTGTATATTTCCGTCATATTTATGTCAAATATATTTGGCGGGGTACATATTTTGTACACTTATCTCTTCTTCGGCGGTTTATGTCGGTTAATCGCTCTTAATTATATTCCATACAAATAATAATGAAATGTAATGTCATAATTAAAATATACATTGCGTACTTATCTTTTTCGGCGGTTTTCTGTTGCTTCGGAATTTTGTTACACTCCTATAAGAAATAACAATTTAAATAATGGAATAAGTATGATATATTGTTTACTTATCTATTTTGCGATGTTGTTACCTACGGTTGCCCGATGCTGCTCATTTTAGATTACTAACTGGACAGTTGGAGCACCTGGGTTCGCCACCATAAAATCCAGAAAGACCTGCACAACTCGATGCTCATCAAAATGGTGCCAAGAGTTAATATGTTGATCATGATCTTCAAAAAAACCGTGGAAAGCTTCAACCTGATTATTGGTTCGTGCATACCTGTGCACGAAGATAGACTCCTTAGCCCTTTGACGATTCCAGTATCTTCGGAGGGCATCAATCTTCCCTAGCAATAGGGGATTCTGGGCCTGGAAGTCAGTCATCACCTGGTTAAATGCATAGTTTACATATACAGCAGGCAGCAATGGGATATTATTAATCTTTTTAATGTGATTACCCGCATAAATTTTTTTTGGAGTCATTGCTTTCCTCCTTACATTTTGCATATAATGGAACAAGTCCCCCATTACATGAGTGACCACAGTGGCTTCATCAAGCAGGTCTCGGATAATCTATCACGATCCATACATTTTTGGACCGTATTGAATTCATGGACCGCAGCTGCCCATTCTGGATTGCTTTCGCAGGCATGAGTGTAAAGTACGCATATGCTTTCCCCAAATTTCGCTACTGCACGCAGTATGCATAAACTCAGGAAGCGCAATCCCGCGACATCTTCTGGGGAAGCTACATGATGGTGGTGATTCGTGACTGTTACAGCACCTATAGGTGCTGAATTATTCCTACCACCAAAACTACTTATGCGGCAACAATAATATCAATTAACGTTACGGGTCTATTAAACATATCATGGTTTAATACTTATTATACTTATTATATAATATTTATAAACTCACTTACCCTGTTTGCACAGTACATATAATCACCGTAAACGTAATATAAACATAATATACTATTTTAGAGATATTTAGGAAACGTGAGTAGGATTTGCCAAAGTTATATATATACGTTGAGGGTTCGACCGTGCAGATAGTTGAGAATCCAAAAATGTATTCGATTGAATGAATTCTCCGAAAAAAGTATCATCAGTGTCTTTGTCTAACACGCTAAGCTTATCACTGAACATTGTTGAATTTTCTGAAATCCAGTACAAGAGGTCGGTCCTGCTTTGGTTGGGATAGCACATTCATGCCTATTACAAAGCAATACATCTTTTGGTTTCGGCCGGGTCTGGATCGTGCCGTGGGGGGTCCATGTCTAAAAATCAGTATACAGGCTACTAGCGTAATGATACACAAGTATTTACGTATCTGCATTAACAGGGAAGCTATGGATAATGTATACATGATGAAGACATTACTATTTCAATATCATTATAAAGTGCCCTGAATTTTGTAAAATAAGTCTCGGTAAGTAGTGCAAACACACTTTAGGTGAATGACTTACAAATGTAGTATTAGGCCTTAATAGAACATTTTGACTATATTGCCTTAAATCAATTAGGACATGGTCGGCATGCTCTTCATCGGTTAGTAACATGTTTTTGCAGATTCTGGACCCCATTTTTAAGCATTTTTAGTAATATACACCACAAAGTAGTTGTGCAATAGTGTATGGCGTAATTTCATAATATATTATGAATGTGTCACGTGCATTTGTGAACAAATCCCACTGACGAACAATTTGCTCGTGGATTATTATTAACTAAGGTTTGCAAATTATTTAATGCCAGCAACATTCGTCAGAAGCAAATTCCACAATACTCAAGGTAATGCCGAAGCATTTGGATTAATATTTATTACCCCATAAACTAGGACGTGCAAAAGGAAATTCCAGTGGGCCCGCCCGGACATAGTCTCACTTACACATTTTGCCTAACGACATATTTGTAATATAAATGAGTTCCTACTATTAACGGAGGCGGAAATGTCATTCCTCCTGGTTTCATAAAATTTAAAGACTGGAAGATTGGTTTTGATTAATAGCAGAACTTGATATGCGGAGATGTCGACGTGGCGCCGCATCGGTGGGGTTTTCTGGCCGTTGGCTATTTTTATACTCGTTAACAAGGCCAATCAAATGTCTTGTCCATTAATTCCAAAAATTTCAGAGTTCCACGCGGGCATATGCACTTCTCAGGGTCGGTTACTGCTCGCGCAATGATGTTTGGTTTGCCATCAAACGACTCACAGTGCCCCCGCCCCATTAAATTTGCTGCATACATATTTTCAGGTGAGCTAGAAAGTGGTTGATATATTAAGTTTCATACCATATGTTCGCCAGGAAGGTTCCTCATTGGTCTTTGCTGATTTCTATTATTATTCTTTAGTACCTTCTGGTGGCCTGACTACGTTGAAGTTTTGTTTAATTATCTGCCTAATTCTCCTGAATTATGTGAGATCCTTCTGCCTAAAATATATTTCGGTAGGCTATGTGCTATTTCCTTGTTTCTTTTTCGCATATCCTCCAATTTTTCATCAGAACTATAAAATGATTTCATTATTACTCATAAATCAGTGAATATCCTCAGAAAATTTCAACTTTCTAGCTTATTTGGAAATATTTATGCAACAAATTTTATGGGGCGGGACCACTGTGTGATGTGTAAAAGTGAAATGTGATGATGATGGCGGTTCCACGTGGTGACGATGATTGACGGTAAACTTTTGACATTGGTTGTAAGGCAGTGGAGAACTGAACTAGGCTTGAAGGACAAGAAATCTACTACGGAGGATTTTAGGCTTACTAGTGTAAGTAGAATAACTTTTTGCAGCGTCAGTGATACTACTTTGTTTTTAAATTAATCCTGGGCAGTCTACACCGCTAGCACTGTGACCAACTTTGATCTATTGTACATGGACCAATTCTATGGACCAATAACGTAGGTAACCTTTGAATAGGCTAGAATCTCCTCGACCGACTTCACATTGAATTCAGCAGGCTGAATCGCTGCTCGCTGCGTAGCAGAGAAAGTCATTCCGGTGCTACGAATGCACAAGTGCAGAGTAGGTTTTCAGTTGTTTCCACCTCCGACTTACATAATCTGCAGCATGTAAGGTCTCCTTTGCCAATGTTGGTTAAGTGGTTTAAGACCTCGGCGTGACCTGTCAGTAGCTAACAAGTAACCAAATATCGTTTTTCTACAGCTTTATTTTTTTTCTATAGCTTTTTTGGGCTCTATTGTGTTAGATGTATCACCAGCCTCAGGGCCTGCCTAGGACCCTCTTTGTCCCTCCAGACGGTCTCGTGTCTAGCACGATACCAATTCATGATCCATTTCTTCACTGTGGGTCTTGATAATTCACAGGCTGGTTCAGAGCCATGGAGGGTGGTTTCTTTGTTGGCGAGCATATCTGCCTTAGTTTTGCCCGCAATATCGTGGTGCGCAGGCACCCACTGTTCTTGTGAGTTTATTGCCTCGCCCCAACTTCTTGAGAAAATTTTTGCGGTTCCAAGTTGCCCTTGACTTACACTGCTCATCACGAAGAGCCATTAGTGCCGCTTCACATACTGTCATGATATAGATGCGTTGAACCTTGTAGAGCTTGTTAAGGCACTACTGGGAATATGCCTCTATAGCCATGCTTTTTACTTCAGTTTTGGAGGGGGCCTTACCAACGGCAGAGGATTCGTTCCAGTTTGGCCCATGAATTCCAATATCTTGGTTTATTTCCTTTACCGATGGGTCTGAGTACCAGATTACATTATTCCCGTCCTCGGTTATACATTTAACTTCGGCGATGGCGCCCGGGCGCGGTTTAATCGCCACTATAAAGCCGCAGTGGAAGTCGTATACCGGAGTTATATTGTTCATCGGGCAACCGATGTACTGCTTAGCATCACGGAGTACTCTTTATTAGAATTTGATAGTCCCACTCTCAGGGCGCTCCTGATGGCTGCGCCTACAATGGTGATTGGCAGGGACGGAATGGTTAATAGTTCTGCCAATGCAGCAGTCAGGATCGTGTATCTCACCTCCGTAATTCCAAGGCAGACAAGCCTTTGCAGCTTCCATGCCGTTGAATTTTCCTTCTTTTTCCGCCACCATTTTACGCTGGCATATATGATAATTGGAGATATCGCCATGACATGCAACCAGTATTTCTTACGCTTCGGTGGATTTGCCCGGCTGGTAAGTAAATTGTAGAGAGTTGAGTGGATTTTCTTTCAGGTATTTTTGCGTGATGTAACGGTCCATCACTTTCTCCATAGTCTTGAGTAAGAAGGAGGTAAGGTTAATTGGTCTATAAGATTTTGCCCTCTCTTGGGGGCGTTTTGCCGGCCTATGGTATGAATATAACCCTAGCCTCCTTCCAGGACTCCGGAATATGAGCGAGTCTATAGCACGTTCTGTACAGTTGCAGCAGTTTTGTAGCGATATAGTCCACTCACTATTGAAACATGATTGGGACGATACCATCGCAACCTGGGGCCATGTATAGACTGAATGTCCTGATGGCCTAGTTTATCTTCTCAAGACAGAAGACTCTGATAGCGGCGACATTCCCGCTAATATCCTCGGAAGATCATGTACCTGTTGGATTTTACCGCCAAGTACAGACCCCGGAAAATGTGTCGAAATCAGGATGTCGACACTCTCTTGAGCGTTTTCTGCGAAAGGCCAATTTGGCTTCTGTAATATACCTATTCTGTTGGAGCGGTCGTGGGAAAGGATTTTCCTGAGGGTTGCTGCCGGTCCAATTTCTTGGATGTCAGCCCAAAATTTGTCCCAGGATGCCCTTTTTGCCTTCCTAATATCCTTATTGTACTCTGTTAGAGACGCACGGTACAGAGCCTAATCCCCGTATCGTTACGCATTGTTGAAGGCTTTCCTAGTCATCCTCCTTAGTCCATTGAGGGTGTTGTTCCACCATGTGACTTCTGTTGAGGATTTACTTCTAACCATGGGAGGAATTTCCTTATAGGCACCTATTATGGTGTCCGTCAGCCGGGTCGCAGCAGCGTCTAGCTCGTCCCTGGTTGTGATCTTGTCCCATCCCTCATCCTGACCTGACTTTAACATTTCCTATAGGCCGGCCAATCGGTCTTCTTTGGGTTTCTGAACAAGGCGGTATTCATCGATGGAGCTACAATGTCGAACACAATGGCTAAGTGATGGAGTCCTCTCTCAGTACCCTCCATTTATGGATGATAGAGCTATTGAAAGCGTCTGTATGAGTGATGTCAAGTACCTCCTCTCTGCTGCTTGTCACAAAAGTTGGCGCACCTTAGTAAGCCTTGAGGCCATGCAAACATATTGCCACAAAAAACACACACATTTTTCTTCTTAGAACAACTAGTCCTCACATGTGATTTAACGGCATCTATCGATGGGAAGAGCTCCCCACAGTGTTGGCAGCATAATTCACGGGGCCTAACATGAGGAAATAGAAAAGTTATGTTACATAATTTGGATTACAACTACCTTGACTACTAAAGATACCAAGAAATAAATAAAGCTTTTCACTTTCGTTTGGCGACTTTGCATAGAGGGGATTTTATAGTCAACCTTAGATTTATTCCCATCTCTTCATCTTCGCTAGATGAACTAACAGGCGTAATAACGATTGAAGGTGCAACTCGTTGCTGGATCCCCTTCGCCTGTCCATAAGAAAGTCCAGGGAGAGTAGTAGGAGCTATTGGGTGTGGGGGTTGAAGGCTACTTTGTGCTTTATCTGCTGGACCGCATTTCAGGGCAGGTGCTGCAAGGGTTTCAGGGCAACTCCTAACCGCTACTTCCTTCTCAATAACTCTTGTAATACCTATTGGTTGCAGCGAAGGCGGTTGCCTCTGATTTTTGCTCATATCCTTCTCTATAAATCCATGTAGATATTTTAATTCATTAACAAGAATGACATAGAGATGTAGTCATACGTATCAATTAGTTGTCTGTAATTTTGTAAGAAATTGTAGTTGCGGATGAACGTTCCTTGGAATTCATGAATCTTTTGAATTTATTCAACACACTTTACGCAAAACCTTTTCAAACTACCATTGTTTTGCATCATCTAAAACGATAACAATTACTGTTAGAAATAGTAGTGTCGAAGATGAATAAGTATTTAGTAACTAATAATAAGTATTTAATAATAATTATAAAATGTTAAATCTACTATACCTTACAAGTAATCCAATCAATAAGCCTGGACATTATTGCTCAATAATAAATTAAAATAGGCTTTGCTTAAACTAATTAAATTCCTATTTAAATACTGTTCACATTTATTATCACTGTCTTAAATCGTTTATCAATTGCTCTGCTCTATCTAAACATATATTTCTCTACGAATCAGCGAATCATGTTACTACGAGCTGAACAAAAAACTATTAGTATTTAGTCACTTCTCAAATACTTTAAAATCACCCTTTGTATTCTATGCTGATTTTGAATCGATTCACACACCAATATATACGTGTAGACCAAACTAAAATTCAAAATCACTACATTTATATGATCCCCTGTCTATGTATCTGCGTACGTAAAAAATATACGTTTCACACTCAGTATACTACATTTACATCACTTGGATCATCAACGTCAACTTTCATTATCTTCTAGACTTCCCCTGCCCATCTCTCCAGCTATGACCATTTAAGATAAGTGCAAATCGTTATAATTTAAACCAAGCGAGTTATCAGTAAAGATATAAGCTATAAGTAAAGAACAAGCACCACCAAAACTAAAACCTCTCGCAGAAGCACCGTCACTCACACGTTGTCACAATAGATTGAACATAATTGCAGTAAATAACTATTGGTAAATTACCTGGATATTTGTAATATCTTTGATAATACCAAGTATCCATTTCCTCTTATCGCTGGCGATGTCTACAACAGAATCCGCGCTGAGCCGAGTACGTGATTTGCACATAACTGTACACAAGGTAACACGTACATCTATGCTGTTCGTAAAGCTGCAGAGAACTGAAACAAGATGCTAACTCGCCAAGTATCTTTTGTAGTCACTAGGGAAGGGTAATGCGTGCAGAAACGGCGCAGAAAGAAATAACATTGAGAGAAATAGACCGGTATTTAAAAAGTATTACTAACAACATAATAGTATTCGAAAATACGACCTTTCCTTTGTTGTGACAAATTAGCCAGCAGTTAACATCCACGATCTCTGATTTGTCTATATACGATCCAGAAATGTCGGTGCTACTCGAGCGGTAACGGCGATCAGTAGCTTCCGATTGGTGGCGGCTCAATAGAGTCTGAGCGTCAGTTGCTGCGATCAGCAGAGTAAGACCGGCATTGGTCCATACACTTGCTAGTCAAATTATTCTTAGCGAAGCTCACTCTTATTCCTATTATGCGGTGGTGATGCGCGGCTACCACTTCCTCCACCGCCAGTTTCTGCCTCAAGTAGAACCTTCTTGGATGGTTTCCGCGTTACATTCCTCCATGAATGCAACCATCGCTGGGGTAAATCTCTCAATGTATGGATTATTCTAAGTTTCGCAACTTAGAAAAGAAACTACCTGGCTGGGGTACTTTAACGAGGGAGTTAATACGAGTGCCGAAACTTTAACCCAACTAAAGTCTAGCAAGTTATGCTCAAGACTGACTAAATTTTTCCAAAAACCAAAACAAGTTTATAAAATTCCTACTTTATACAAATCTGCACATGGGGTTGTGGAGACGAACTATCACTCGTGTGCATCTGGCATCGATACATTAATTTGAAGAGTTTCATCTTTTGTACAAAATGTCGCTATGGGAGATAGCTAAGTTAAATATATTTTCTTGAAAGCAAAGACTCATCAAAACAATACTGTAATGCCATCAAACTCCTACTTTCTTGCCCTAATATTGAATACACAAAAACACACATCTACTGAAAACAAAAATTACGAAAAATCAACAACTACCTTTAGCTCAGCCGTAAAATCTGTAAACACACGAATATAATAAACATTCAACCAAAATTCACACGATAACTAAATTTCAAACCATTCGTGTGTAAATATTACAATAATATGAAAAATAATTACACACACAACAGTACAAAAAGGCCGGCGATGAATGGAGACCCCATGGCGATTATCGCGTACTAAATGATGATTGCCAATCGCTATCCCGTCGGGAAGCGATTTTTTGCGATAATTGACCTGGTACGAGACTTCCATCAAATTCTAGTTTCAAAGCTAGAGATTCCGAAGATAGCCATCACTGCTCCATTCGGACACTACGAGTTTACTGCAATGATGTTTGGACTCCGTAATGCTGCGCAAATATTCCAGAGGTTCATCGATGAAGTTCTCCACGGCTTAGACTTCTATTTCGCCTACATCGATGACATTTTTACCGCCGATTCCTTCCATCCGCCGCCAAAACACAAGCTCCACTCAACGACCTTCTCCACGGGAACATCAAAGGAAAGGCTCCGATTGCATGGAATCCTGCTGCCGCGCAAGCATTTACCGAAACGAAAAACAGCCTTGCCGAAGGGACTTTTGTTGTTTCACCCGGACCCCGACGCACACTTATCAATACATCGCAAAACTTCTGACATTGATATCGGCGCGGTGCTATTACAAAACTTAAATAGGAGCCTATCGAATTCCTTTCGAGGAAACATAATCCTGCTGAAATGAAGTATGCTATATACGACCGAGAGCTACTTGCTATTTACTCCACTATTCACCATCCACCATCGAGTAATTCAGGCACATGATCGAAACGAAAGGGTTCATCGTTTACACCGACCACAAGCCGCTCACATACACCTTCCAGCAGAAAGTTCCACCATCAGGATTACTTCGGCCAGTACACCAGCGACATTTGCCACGTAGCTGGCGAAGGTACCATCGTGACGCATTATCCCGCATTGCCGAGACAACGTTACCCACGATGAGCTACAAAAACCTAGCCGTCAAACAACAAACCGATCCAGAGCTCCAAGACTTCTCAACTTCATGACTACCAGCCTACACCTCCAAGCAATTATCATTCCCAGTACCGAAACACACGTAATATGTGACACCTCTACGGGTATGGTACATACATACGTCACACCACCTTTCCGCCAGTAAGTATTCGATATGTCCCACAACCTATCCCATCCTCGAGTCAAAACCACCGGGAAACTCATCGCCGACAAGTTCGTGTGGAAGAAGCTAAAAGCACAATGCCTATGATTTGCAAAGTCTTGCGTCGAGTGTCAGCGATGTAAAGTGTCACGACACACAAGTGCTCCATTTCAAAATATTAAGCCGCCATCCGTTCGTTTCAAGCACGTGTACATCGATATAGTCATTTTTCCACCTTCATAGAACTATCGATACTGCCTTGCAGTGGTCGATCGATTTTCGCATTGGCCTGAAATGATACCTCTGAAGAACCAAGAGGCACCGACTATTGCACGAGCGTTCTACGAGAATTGGGTTTGTCGGTTTGATACACCGCACCGAATCACCACCGATCAAGGACGCCAATTCGAGTCACACCTCTTCAACAGCCTCAACGCCCTTCTTGGATCGACCCACCACCGAACGATGGCATATCATCTTGAAGCCTACAGGATGGTCGAACGCCTGCACCGCCAACTAAAAGCAGCCTTGATGTGCCATCGAGAACACAGCTGGACGAAGACTGTCCCAATCGTCCTCATGAGAGAAGGAGAGAAGGCCAGTAAGCCACCGTCACCGCACAGTGATCGATTTCTATAAAATGTTCGGCAAACCTATTTCTAATATAGTTATATTCTTCAATTTTTCAGGGTTTATTTAAATAGCCATATATCAATGATACCAAGCACCTGAAAGTGTCCTAATTGATCCTGGATTTTTTTGTTTTGGCTTTTTTGTCGCCTTTTTGGTGGTCTGTGAGAGTTGTAACTTGGTATATATTTCTGCCTTACCCTACTGCATTGTTTGTTGTACTTTCTCCTTCAAAATATGTACGCAGACTTTGTTAATCTTTGATTTAAACATTTTCTTACTTTGGCTCGCTGAAGTTTGTTTTTTGAAAATTTTCTCAACAATACATTTATTTGTATTCCTGTTCACACATTTCTAGCGGTGTTATTATTTTTTCTGTTTTCCGTTGTGGTTACCGATGATTTTTAGTTTTTTATTTGGCTTTCTACAAATGGATTTTTTCGAGGGCGGAACACGGTTGTCATTGCTGTTTCCATCCTGTATGTTTGTGCAACTATTCTATTATATGCATGTAAGAGGAAAAATACGGAAGCCTCTTCTGAGTCCCTTTTCAATTGCTATTTCTAGTGTACTGCATTATATACACGTCCACTGCAAAGATGTGTTTTTAGTAGGTGTGCGCACTATTTTTTTGCATTTTGGTCTTACGATTCAATTCTGTATCGATTATATTATGTTCACATCAGAGTTTAATCACTAGAATCGATCACTGAAACGATCCTCAGCGTCCTCGGATCCGGCGACATGCTCGTCCAATATTATTGCCATGAAAGTAGTGGTATTTCACCGACGACAGGCGGTCGTAACCGAACTCCTGTCTCCCACTTATGCTACACCTTGCCGTGGTGTAGGAGCTTGTAGTCCGCTGAAACGATCGCGACAATGGATCCTAGATCCACTGAAACGATCCGATCGACGGATAACCAACGGTGGCCGAAAATAGTATGAATAATGATGTCTTGTAAAAATAATCCGCAGGAGGGTACCGGCAAAGCCGGAGAATCCCTCACCCAAACTGTGGTCTGCTCCAAGGATTCTGCGGGGGGCAAACAATACATTAAAAGTCATATTGAGAGTGAAGGGCGTCGCTTGTCGACGAAGGTGATACATGTTACGAGAGGAGATGATGGAACGGTACGAACGTACCCTACATTATCTGCGGACCTTGAGGCAAGAAAGCGTAAGCGCGATCGTTCGAGCCTCCCGTTTTGAGAAATCGCGAGAACAAGCATGTGTCGCGCCTGCGTGGTATTGCGGGGGTACTCCGCGGGATCGCTGAGACCATTGGCGAGAACGCAGGTATCAGCAAGGCTGAGCGGCGTATGCCAAAGCTGACCAAAGCTATAGATGAGATGAAGTCGGTACTCTCGGAGTTCGACAAAGGGAAAGCACTGGAGGCATGGCTCTGTGACCTCCAGTACGAGACCGATCGGCCAATGACTTTTGAGGCGGATGTACAGACATCTCCACAAAAATCATTTACCGAAGCCGCGGCGGCCAAACAGGCCGCGGAGAACCCACTGCTCCTGTCGCTGCGAGTGTGGCGCGGAAACCAGGCGAATGGTTGAAGCAGCGCACCAGGGTGACGGATCTTGGGAATCCTTCTCGAAGGCACTCCAGGCAAGGTGGCCCTCTGACCTGATTGGTCAGGTTAAAGTAGGACAGGGTGTACTACCTCTAGAGAGGTGGGACACAGACAACGTCCAAGTTGTTGACGAGCACGTGATGTTTGCCAAGATGGACGGGAAACTACTTGAGCTGAGAGTGGATGAAATTGGCTCACAGGCAATCACTCCAGGGAGGGCCTTGTATGCTACGCATACGGTGTCGGTACCGGGATCTGATAGTGCCGATGAAGAGGCGGATCCGCTTCTACCTTGTAGTGAGGGCAGGAGCGGACCGAAACAGGGATATGTTCAATGCTGTTAAGGAGTTGACTGGGCTCCTACCTGAAGAAAGTCGTAGTCACGTGGCAATAGCGGCCTGTTACTTCGAGTGTGAATGGCTCAAGAAGCTATTGGGGTACTTCAGCTCTCCTGATGATACGAAATTCACCTTATATGGTGGAAAAGGTAGAACCTTCGCTGGAGTGACTGCTGTTGGTCGCAAAAACGATGCGTTGATTATCAAGAAAGGTACAGAAAACTACCTAAAAGTGGTAGAAAAAGTCAGAACAGCAATGGGTACTAACTCAAATAAGATTCATGCGGCAAGAAAGACAAGGTCTGCTGACGTACTACTGGAGGTACGGCGTACGGAAGCGGATGTGCATAAGCTCCGTGAGAAACTAGCCGGCACGGTCGAGAACACCGTGATCGCGAGGGGCGATGATGCTAAAGTCGCCGTCCTTTACCTCGACCCCACGGTCGACGATGAGGCTCTTATATCAGAGTTGACGAAGCGGGCTGAGATACATGAGTGATGGAGGCTCGTGTCGTAGCCTCCTGGGTTAGCGGTGAGGATAAGATGGCCGAGGTACTCATGCCTAGGCCAGTAGCCCAAAAGCTGGTGGACCTGGGAAGAGTCAGGATCGGTTGGTCGAATCCTAAGATCGTGGAAGCTAGACCTCGTCCAACGAGGTGTTATCGATGCTGGGGCCTAGGTCACACGCAGAAGAAGTGCTCTGGACCTGATAGGTCAGACACATGTAGACGGTGTGGCGAAAAAGGCCATAAGGCCACTAAATGCGAGAAAAATCGCAAGTCAACAAAAGACAAAGTCTGCATAAAACGTGATATTGCGCACTAAGGTCGAGGATATACTAAACGACCATGAAAGTTGCTCAACTTAACTGTCAGGGTTCCAGAGCGGCAACCATAGATATAGGGCACACTGCAATTAGGGAAGGGTACTCTCTTCTTCTTCAGGAGCCATATACCATCGGCGGTCGTGTCTGTGGCTTGCCAGCGGGTTGCAGAGCTTTCGCGATGGGCGAATGCAAGACCGCCGTTGTGGTGATGTCCCGAGAAATCGGAGCATTCCAGATGACATATCTTTGCACCGACCATTGCAGTGTTGTGAAAATCACAACTGATGTGGAAGTTATGGTTGCATCTATGTACTTCCAGTACTCTCTACCAATCGAACCAATGATTATGCACCTAGGCATGTTGGTTAACATAGCGAGTGCAACGCCCCTAGTAGTCGGGTTAGACGGCAACGCTGTATCATATTTGTGGTTCAGCAAGCTTGCCAAGAGAAGGAAGAGGCCGGAAGAGCGGGGTGAGCTCCTTCAAGAATTCATCATTGCGATGGACATGGAGGTACTCAACACGCCGTCTAGCATCTTCACGTTTTCTGGCCCGATGGGACAGAGCGACATCGATCTAACTTTGGCGAATCAGGGTTTT
>JAODAC010022997.1:0-17880 GCA_027575185.1 Mimaenictus wilsoni
TCAACCCAATGATCCTTATAACCGTTATTGCGCGTTATGGTTTTTATGGTATTTAATTCATTATTAAAGTGTTCATCTGAAAGGGGTATCGAAATCAGCCTAGGTACTAATGAATTGATAGCAATAGATAGTATGATACTATCCGTGGCAACCCGCAGCCACGGATAGTATATATAAATATCAAAATTTAAACTACCTATAGATTTTATGATGGTAATATCTACAAATTTTAGTTTAATGTCAAGTTCTCTTTCAGTGGTAAAATTAAGGTTTGTATTAAATTTATTGATGAAAGCAAGAAAATGATCTAATTGTCGATAGGAGCCCGTCCAAATATAGAAAATATCATCTACATACCTGTACCAGCGTATTTCGAGCTAAAATCTAAAAGATCCGGCAGTACATTATTTATAAATTTGCATAGTTTATAAGCGGGTGATTTGATAAAACTAACCACTAGGCGAAATGGTACATCAGTTTTGTGAATCCTAGGTTACCCGTATAAAATCGGCGGTGAGGGGCTCATGTTTGTTAGTTTATATTTTTCATGAGGTAAAAATATGTGTGATTTTTTGACAATTTTTTTGACTATAGCTTGATATTTGTTAGTAGGATCCGATGGTAGTTCGATGGCATGGAAATCGTCGAGAAGCGAAGACATTTTGTTGACGTAGTGCAACTTGTTGAGAATACATATTGAATTATCTTTATCTGCTTTACTGTGGATTAAGTGATTATCGCGGATCTTCTTCTTTGTGTTGTGTAGCAATTTGACTTTCTTGGAGTTGTTAGATGGTCTATTGAATTCCCGTATGATGCCCGCGAGTTCTGATTTGACTTCAATGTTATGGTTACGTAATCCGTTTTCTAAGTCCGCGGATAGGTTAATGAAGTCGGCGTTGAATAACATTCTTGGAGGGTAGTTTATACCTTTTCCGATGAAGTTTATTTCGGTTTGTGTTAAAGTGATTTTGGATAAATTTGTTACTCTGGGGTGAACCTTTGTGAGTTTTCTAGAATCTGTTGTGGTATTGGCGCGCAGGTGATGATCATGTGAATGTTGTTTATTAAATAGTGTCCGATGTTTGATATTTTGCTTGATGAATGGTTCATTTTTGCAGATTGTAACAAATTGATTACAATGGTCTTGTAAGGTATCAAACTCTAATTGAAGTAATCTATGAGGCAATTCACAATGTAAATTTTTCAGATGTGTGCTGATGTTATCACGTTTTTGGTACCAGGTTCTGATTTATAATTCTAGCCATTTGTTGATTGCTGCACGTGTAGCCACTAATACAGTGGGGGACGAGTGTTTGCATCAATATTTATATTAAGTAATAATCGATTTTTATAAGACTAATTTTAAATAAATGTTATGTTATGATATTGACTAATATAAATATTTCTCTGTCAAATAAGAAATTTACTATAAATATCGATATTTAAAATATATATAGCGATGGAATTATAGTTAATTTAGATTTCATTAATATTATTATTTAATTAATAAAACGAAAATCATTAAATTTTGAATAGATCAGTTATGGTTTATAATTGCCTGAAAGAATAGTTTATACACCAACGAAATTGATATATCGATAGCATGAAAACTGGAAATATTGATAACTATTAAAATTTTGAGGCTGATATATCGACAATTATCAATATCGATATTTTTGACATGCCTACAACAAAATTTAGACAAGGATTCTAGATATCGATGATATCGATATGTGAGACAAAATCGATAAAGTAGCGATATTTACAGATAAAATATTGACATGTCCATATAAAGTCCACTCAAATAACAATAATAGTAATAATATCACATATTTTATCATCTATCGACATCTGTGGGTCTTTCCAACTTTAACATGTTCTATTTTTGTTGTTTGGTAATGTTTTTTTCTTTAGAATCCATATATGTAAATGTTTATATCATTTTTGTTGTTGGTGTGAAAAGTAGGTGTATGTGGTTATTGATTGTAGTTTTTGCAGTGATATGCAGATGTCTGCAGGTTGGTGTGTGAATTGTTAATTTTTGAAGTAGATTGTATTTGAAGTTGAATGTTGTGTTGAAATTGAATGTTTGAAGTAATATATGTGTGGGTGAGTGAATGTGTGAACATGTGTGCGACGCTACTGTTACCTGAGAGGGACTGACGAACTCCGCGTAACCCTCGCTGATTTTAAACAACTCAAACAGCGGGGATGCCATACACCATTGACGGACTTCGACCACGTGGCTGATAAGTATCAACTAACCTTGTCTGACACTGACGACCTAAAGGCATTATGCCGCGACCTAATTGACCAAATCAAATCCCATGACTCACGCACGCGACTTGATACCTGGGCCAAACTTGCCCGTTACCTCAAGACAGTAAAGACGTTGAAAGATACAATCTTATTCCCAGCTGCCCATGACATCAGGTTTAACTCCAGTAAGCTGTCATTCATCAACACCGCCGCGGAGGAGCAGATCCAGGGAGTCCGAAACAATCAGGAGGGTGCAAAGTCCTGTCGACGAGGATGCTCCGAAGCCGAAACCGCCTATCACATCACAAGTACATGCCCCAAACAGTCATACAATTCGAGGCATGACCAGGTGGTGCATTGGCTATTGAAATAACTTCTGACATCGATGGGCGCACCGGAAGACATCAGCAAAGACTTCCAGTTCGGGAAAGCGGTCCTGAACGTTAAGTTTCGAACAAAAACTGGGGAAGCAACAAAAACCCGCGCAGGACACAGCATCCTCACAGAAAAGCGGCTACATCACAACAAGCCTGATATCCTAGTCGGAATATCAGGCCCTAGCTGGACGAAAGTCTACATTTTTGAGGTTGCCATTCCACATCTGCGTAATCTGAAAATGCAGGAAAACCTCAAAGAAGTAAGATACTGCCACAATTCTGTCGCCACCATTAATCACCTCAACTTCGACACAATTAATCGCGATTCTAACTTAGTCGAGGAAATAGGCAACATGTATAAGTGTCAAGTAGCGATAGGTATTCTTACAGTAGGCACCTTCGGTGAAATAGTACAAACCAAGGCACACCTATAAACCCAGGGCCTCCTAGAAGAACTGGGGGTATGCAAATTAGGCTTTAAAAATCTAGTGCGCCTACAGTGTAATAACACGAACATCAAAAATTTTATTACTCCAAGTTTTACACGCATGCTGATTCATATCCACATTTCGTTTAATTATCGATTTTGATCTAGAAATTGCATATATAACCTACGGGTGTTCCTATTGGTCTTTGTGGAACACGTACTTCTTCTAGGCATGTGAGTACTAAAACGTATTCATAGTCCCGTTGCCTTTCATATTTATTAACCTGCAGCTTTTGACGGCAGACATACCGAGTTTATGAAACTAAATGCGCTGTTTATTATTTTTAGTAATGTTAGTAATGGAAGAAGTATACTGCAACCATACCTGCAACAGCAGTCAAAGGCTGGTGGATTTGTTATCCACATTAGAAGGGACTAGCATTCCATACTCATTGAACAATATTGTATTAATGCATTCATAATTTGATAGCAACTAAATTTGAAATGTAACAATAAAAGTAGCAATCGCTCGAAAGCAACACTTAAAATAAACCAAGCATATATAATATTTTTAAGGATTTTAGTGATTATAAATATACAATAAAACCGTGTGGGAGACGCCAATGGGCGTTTTATGATGTAATACAAAAAGTCATGCGTTGTTCTGATAGACATTATTCGTTCATTATATCTGCAATTAGTAATTATGCTCTTCAAAGCATCCTAACTACTGTTCATGTTCCAAGCTTGAGAAAATTGAAGGACTTTATGCGACAGCGTGCCGAGCTCCTATCGGGATTCGATAAATAGCATGATACTGTTAAACAGACAACACCGCGTAAACCTTTTGTTAGTAAACAACATCAGAGTTCTATTATAATATTCCCAATGTAAACCAGGAAACAGTCAAATACGCTCTTGGCAAAACAGATCAATTGAATAGATGCATCAATTGCTCGCGTTATAGTCACCGCGTTTCGCAGTGCTAGGCAGGTCCATGTCGCGAATGCGCAAAGCCATGTATAATAACAGCCTACATTCTAGTGCTATTAGATTTCTTTCTCAATTTCTTCTTGCTATTGGTTCTCAATCTAACTTTATCACTCATTCTCTCGCAAAGAAACTTTAATTTCCTTTTATTTCAAGAAACATTTTCGACTCTCTTGAGCTGGTTCTCAAGCGAGAACGTGCTAATTGAGGCTCTAGGTCGACTGCAATGACATTTGTCACTCCACCCTATTTTTACAACCCTCTTTAGATCTTCGACCAAACACTGTAAACAAGCATTGGGTTTTTTTGGAAACTTGATAAAGATGTCTTATCATATCGTGCAGAAGAAGGAACTACACCCAAACAAATATCTAAGCGAGTTATTTTATCGTATATAGCAAGTAATTTCGACCCGCTAGGTTTACTATCATCTGTAATAATCATAGGAAAGATATTAACAGAGAAGTTGTGGTATCTTAAATTAGGATGGGACCGAACTTTGCCACTTGATTTGCATCATTTTGTTGAATATCGTCGCCAATTCATAGACATGAATAATTTATTCATACTTCGATATATTTTGTTGACCGCTTCATCTCACCTAGAAGAACATGGATTTTTAGATGCTTCGGAAAAAGGAGCGGGTATTTCTCATTTTGTGTGTGTTAAAAGAAGAGTAGTACCTCTGAGAACTATTCCTCGCCTAGAATTAGGTGGTGCTTTGTTACTAGCTTTTCTGAAAATTCAATTGCCCAGACATGGCTTCGTCAATGTCCTTCTATGCAAACAACTTTTGTGGCTAATGCTCTGATACCGACTTCACATTGACGTCATGTTCCGAGTAGTGAAAACCCTGCTGATATTATATCTCGGGTGGTCTGAGATTTTTAAATAATGCTCATTTGAGGAATTTCTGCGAATCCCTGCCCACAGTGTTCAACTTTACTGTTTTCTGCGTCGGAAATACCTACTTAACCTAAGAAATAACTTAAGTAATTAATAACTTAAACAACTTGAAGTGAACAAATAACTAATAGGATTAGTTGGTATGTGAAAATCCAAACATACCAATGCTGCTAATCAGCACAGACGTTTACATTTCGACGCCATTTTAGTTTCAAGCTAAATTTGCTGTATGGTGAACACAGCAAATTGAAAACAGCAATGAGACACTCAAAAACATATGGCGATCCATGCTACATTTTTCCGTGTTTTAGATTTAGGTCCAGAACAGGTACTTCCCTTCGATCGAAACTTGACTAATTGATACACCTTTAACGCTGTCCCACTTATACTATATATCCTAGTCAATCGTACATGCGTCTATCTACATTTGGTTCAAGGAGTTGGATCATTTGTTTTCTTATACACTTTCTCTACGAACTTATCTATTACTCTTAGTCATCCGGCTCACCGCCTACTTCGGCTTCGGCCTTCTATGCCTACCTTTGTCTGAGGAATTATATACATTATACATACGTAACCAACTTGTATCGAATCGTACCTGTGTATCAATATGTTTAATATGCGTTATTGTTTGTTTCCTAGATGGATCGAAGGTAAATTGATTTATGCGAACTGAGAATATACAATGAATGACTTATATCTTCATGTAAAAATGTAATGATAAAAAGGAATAATTTTTACATCAGAAAAATAAGTCCTCTTTTTATGGAACCTTAAACATTGGACGAGAATGATATAAAATCATAAATGAGGAAAACGAATAGCAGCCTCAAGATATTGTTTGTTGCCCCGCAGCTATTTTAATTTAATCAATTCAAATATAGTCGTTAGTACTCCCAAGAATTTGTTGGGTGACTGAAGTACAGCGCGCTCAATATCTCATGTGCTCTTGAGGCACTTGAGATCTCGACTGTACATTACATACATACTAACTTGTTTATAATATATAAACGTTTTGCAAAAAAAGTTGTTTGCTAATTAATTTCCATTCAATATTTAATTCTGGAGACATAAAATTGGAGAACAAAAAATGATTTTGCAATTGTAGAAAATATTCATCGAGTTTCATATACACAACTGTTGCTTTTTGATTTGCCTCACATATTCGCCAAATGTTTATTTTACTTGCTCATAACTGATTATGGACGCAAAGTAAACATATAGAATCTGTGCTCACAAATACCGTGTTGCGGTGCATGCGTTCTATAAACATATTACTCGGCATGAGTATTCGGTTATGATCGAACATGATCGTAACGATTTATTTACCCACCACAAGATTCCGAACATTGAATTTCGTTCTGAATACCGGTGAATTCCTGGCGAAAGTGGTGCGAACCCGATTGTTGAAAACTGAATTTGATGCAACACCAGATGGCGCAAATGTTCCGTGAAAATTTCAAAATAATGAGCTCACAGCATGATTTCGAAATTGTACAAGGATAACGCAGTCAACTGTGTTGACTGTCGTACCATTTTTTTTCGTCGAAATTTGTCGTTGTTACCTGTTCATCTAATGATAACCTCAAAACAATTCAATGTAGCGTGAAATCAGGTTGTAACTGAAAAAGGAGCAATAAAGAACAAGGTTTGCGAATCCTATAAATCAAAAATATTCCGTTACAGAGAAAATAAAATAGAAATCAGAATTACAAAAATCTATATGATTTGAGATTGAAATCGGCCATAAATTGGTTTGAACTCTGCCTAAGCTTTCTGCTTTCTGCCAGGAACTTTCTGGGTTGGGAGCTTTCTATGGCTGCTTCATTTCCCTATGCTATGACTAAAATAGTAAAATTTACTCTCAACTATTTAACCCAATATTTCGATGGATGACTCATTTTTCTTCCCAAAAGAGTGGGGACAAGGTTATTATTGTCGATCTCCACTGTTTTATAACATATTTCATGCATTTTTCAGTTGTTTTCTTACAAATCAACACATATACTCTTTATATCTTGCACATATTTCATAAACTAAACTTATTACCGTGGTTAACATTTTTTCTTAATTCGTTTTAATGGATTCATAAATAAATAATTGAGTATTTTTGTCATTTTATGGTTTCTATATGAAATTATTACATGAATTATTTCAATGAATATTTATTCCTGCAACGAGCCCATTTTCATTGTTTATATTTAATGGCATAAGCTGGAGAATTGAAAATGGAGTCAGTCAGACTATTCTAGTCCATTATTCTGGCTGACCGAAGCACAGATGTTGATAGACACACTGATAGCGACTTCGACGAAGATAAGGTATTGCAGGGATGATTCAGTGGGTTAATATGATGAGTTTCATAAATATTTTATTACTATAGTAAAGTGTTAACAATGATAATTTGTATAGTTTATGTAATATGTGCAAGAGATAAAGTGTATGTGTGTTGATTTGTATGAAAACAACCGATAAATGCATGAAATATGTTATATAACAAGGTAAAATCGATAGCTGCACAAAACTGACTAGAAAAATATTACTACCATATTAAAATATATAAGAAGGGGAATAAATTGATATATGTGACATATTGTTCGATTGACGGATAAGGGTGAAAAACCCTTATTGAAGGTCAGATTCAAATTTTCATAAAACAGCTCATTTTAAAAGCCGTATACAAGAGTTTAATCGTAATAGGATTGAAATAAAAAATTACCACGAAAATTTCAATAACGAGCGCGAGCTGGTAGCGAGCGAACCAGTAAATAATTTTGGCCCACGTTTAGCCACTGTGCGCCGCACCGACGATATGATGGGCTCCCAACACGCAAAAGATTTCCGGTGGTTTTATCCCGGGTGGATAGAAATTGTATTTAATAAACAGATTGATGAACAAATTCATTATTTTGGTGAACAAGCTTTTAAAAGTAAATGACAGCAAAATTTATGAATACGATAATACATTTTAAATATTTCAAAATTCCATTCCTAATCTGTTAAGAATCTAAACACAAAAGCATAGAAACATGCAATAATTGCTCTACTTTCCAATTATAGCATTTTGTAGTTAAACAAAATCGACAAATTTATATTTACGTATTAATAACTGGTTTCCGTGGTGTAGTGGTTATAATGTAGTGGTTAGTGTATAAAATCTGCAAATAAATAACCACATGAATAAGTCTACTTTTATAAATACAGTTGTATTATTTCAATAATATTAACCAAATAAACATAACTTAATTTCAGTTTCGTTTAACTACACAAAACTCAACAGACCTGGCGACAACTAGAATCACCTACAACATACACCCACAATTCACCCAACCAATAAGAAGCTGAATAACTACTTAATATAATAATAAAATATAACCATGTTTCTTGGTCAAAACGTATCCTCCTAACGTTTTTGTGGTTTAATAATCAATACACCGAAATTTACAACGAAATGCAACAAAAGTCTTTTATTTACAAAGATTTTCGAATGTTACTTCGTGAATCTTGAATAGGTTGAAACTTAAACTTAAGAGTGAAGTCAAGACTAGAATGATTTAAATTTACAATAAACGTTGGCGGTGATGGATGCGCGAGTCGTCCGTGGTGGTGGGGATGGAGGTGCTTGTAGTTCGTACTTAGTTGCATTCATCTATTAGGTGGGGACGTAACTATGTGTACAACCAATAAAGACTGCTGGTTAAGCTTGTTAAGTTGTTATGCAAAATAGTTCATAAGTACACATGTATGTAATTAATGATAATATATTTTATAGTCTATTGACCATTGGAGTCTTTCCGACTGGTATTTACATATATTTGTTTGCAGATTTTATCTTTGTTGTTATATGTTCTTGTGTTGTTTGAAGTGGTGTTCTTGTTGGGTGTTGTGTTGTATGTAGTATGGCAGAGTAGACTGTTTAAGCTTGTTGTGTGTAGAGTTGAGATGCCCGCGACGAGTACTCGAACCTCGCCCGACGGCGTTAAATATAATGTAAAAAATCGTTGGTCTTCTTCGTTTTTGACACGGTTTAGGGGCAGAACAAACTACACTCGCGGCGCTCCTTTACTACTTTCTTTATAATGGAACAGAACCTAAAAGCATGAAAAACATAAGGGATTTCTTGATCTGGCACAAATTATGAATATCAATGCTTTATATGCACATTTCATTTTCAAATAATGAGGATCGAAACATGCTCGGTTTACGTGACGAAAATACTTCTATGTATAGAGCATAATTTATAATTATGAGTTAATTTATTGTGTCGGGGCCTATTGAGTCAAAAGTTTTACTGAAGAATATAGTGGCGTGTCGCATCAGTCTAAGCTTTGTCGATGAGGAAACCTTGCAGGATTCCCCATTGGGCTAGTTGTACTAGTTGATCTTTAAGCATTAGTGCCTCTATCAATGCTTCGATCTCGCACGAAGACGGTATTGAGGAGAGAAATAGGTCTGTAATTGCAAAGGTCCGATGTCGGTCTTTTTTGTGAAATAAAACATATTTGCTTAAACGTTCGTCACGTTGAGTGAATAATGTCCTGAAATGCATTTATGTTTGTGTCGTTTTAGGTATTGGGTCGCTGCTGGTAGGTATTTGTGTAGCGCGTTGGGGATTCCGTCGTCTCCGAATGCCTTCTACGGCGCTGAGGTTTTTATCGCCTCGTCTATTCGCTTGTCTACTTTGTCGGTTGGCGGGGTGATATCGCACTGATTTTTTTCAACCATCTGTCCAGAATAGGCAGTTGCGAAGTGCTCTCGGCGACCCTCAAATATCTCGGCGAAGGGTTGTCGATATAGAGGTCCGTCTCTGAATTTCCCCTCGCGAGGCATTTAAATGATGGCTTTCCAGTCTTCAAGGTCATATCGTAAGATGTTTAGCCTATCGTTCGTAGGCACGATGTACTGCGCTGGTGACCTGCGCAGTTTTTCATTATCTGTACTTCCTTGTGCAGGGCATCGGTCATTTTCCCCTCACCCCCGACTATATTCGTTTGGTGCGCGCTACCCGACTTTCAAATTTTTATTATTATTTCCAGTCTTATGTTAATGTATGGCGGTTTCGATTTTACTTGCCCTATTACACCCATGATGTTTTGGCGGAGTAGAAAACCGGCGGCTAGTATATGTCGCTTAATGAGTCTGTGTTTTGTATTTCGTTTCTTATTGCTTCTGTGAGTTGATTCAATTGTGGCTAAAAGTATAGTATTAATCTGGATGATTGTGTCTGTGTGGCGCTTGTTTATGTAAAATCTAATGAGGCTGCGTATTTTCCCGTTAACTGTTAAAGTTCCCAGCAGTTGTGTGAGTTTATCAATAGTGCTATGGATTGGGGTGCAATTGTTTATGTTTGGTGTATCGGTTGAATTTTGAGGCGTTCGCGAATGCGTGGGAACTTCGGGTGTCGCGATTGCTGGTATTGTAAGTGACGCGGGTGTGTATTGACGTCCCGCGGGTATGCGTGCCGCTTATGTATGGGCATTGTGATGCGGGTGGCTGTGTTGGCGCGTTTTCTACAGGTGTCGCGTCTTGCGTCGTTGGCTCCGGCGCCGTGTCACTCGGGGTAGCCTAACGGCTACGTGCATAATATACATCATTGTTGTGGTCACGTATGCGCTTTGCAATGCTTTACCTTATAGGGAAGTGATGTATGGCTTTGATGCGCTTGCGAATTGTCGGGAAATCTGCACCTAGGTATAGCCCGATAAGTTGTACGATTTCCTGCGCGGACCAGAAGTTCGTAGTTTCTTCGCTACTCGCTTCTTGGGGTCCATTCACTTCTTCTTAATTGCGGCTTCTATTCTGCCAGACAACCTCGGTTGGATGTTGAGTATATTCTCCCTGCTGATGCTGCCCTAATGTCCAGCTCAGTATCTAACCACTTCGCCATTTCTATCACTAATTTAACGAATTTACAAACTTCAACCAACTAAACTAACTCTTACACGGTAACTAATACGAATATGGATAAATTAAAGCGATTATGCGTTTTTAATTGTGTTGAAGATCGGTGTGCGGATACAATGTATACATTATTTCTAAGTTTCGCAACTTAGAAAAGCAACCACTTGGCTGGGGTACCTTAACGAGAGAGTTAATACGAGTATCGAAAGTCTAAACCAACCAAGGTCTACTCAAGACTGAATATATTTTTCCAAAAACCAAAACAAGCCTACATGTTATCCCTACCAAATACAATTATAACATGGAGATGGGAAGATGAACTACCATTCATAGTAGGAAATATCTAGTTTGAATACAGTTTCTTAAAAACAATTCTAAACTAAACATTACCATGATGCCATCAAGCTCTTGTCTTCTTACTTTAATATTGAATACATAATAAAGCAAGCAAAGACCTATACTGAACATCGACATTTAAACGACAACCTACACTTACATAGCTACACAAATTTTAAGCACACGTATGTTCTAAACATACATCCAAATGAACAGACACCCTAAGTAAATATTTCGTTATATAACCCTTTGGGAACATGCGTTCCCACGCTATGCAGTAATAAACATTATGAAAAATCTGATGCAATAGCGGAATAAAAATAATCTAAACTTGAAACCATACATTCCTTGATTATACATTAAATATTAGAAAACATTCACACACACAACAATTGCACAAGTTTGGGCATAACAGTGACTCCGCTCGTGCTTTTGAGAGCGGGGCGCGCACACCATCCGCTCTCTCCGGTGGTTGAGACGTGAATGGTAGTATATTTATTATTGGTTCATGGTGCACCCAGTTTTCAGTTTCATGCACCAACTATATACTCTCCGCATCCATAAACATTTAAAATACATATACAAGATAAAACTAATCTAAACTAGACGACTATAAGCTCTATAAAATGTTGTAACAATTAGATAACATAAAAAATTAAAAGATTATAAATTAATGAAAAGTAAAGTTTAATGAAATAGGTAGAAAGGTAAAAATGTAAAATTGAGCTTTAACTTCTATGGTGACATAATAGAATCTTGCTGGTTTGTGTGATTACGCTGAACGTGCACTTGCGCATGAAAGTCTGGTGGTTTCAACTACTTCGCCGAACGTACCCACAGCTATCACACCCAGGACCACCTTGCATTTATATTTTGTACTAATTTCGGTAGCAAGGTTGAGATCGCGGTTGATGGCCCGCTCGAATTTTGACGTCCTCTCTAGTTCTGGAGCGGAACTCCACGTTCAGCACTGTTTTGGCGAAATGGAACTCCCTGATGGTATCGGGTGGAGCCCTCATCGATGCCTCGTTATGAACGACTCTTTGAGGCACGCGCTTGATATGGTAGGCGGTCTCGGCTTCGGAGCAGCCTCGCCGACAGGACTTATTCTCCACCTTCTGGTTGTTCCGAACGGACTGTATTTGCTCCTCTGCTGCGGCGTTTATTAGTGACAGATTGCTGGAGTCAGTGCGGAGGTCATTTGAAGCTGGCAACAAAATTGTGTCAGTCATGTTCTCAACAGTCTTTGGATAGCCGGCCAGTTTTGCCCCCGTGTCAAGTCTGGACTGCGTGTCTTTTGTCTTGATGTTGTCAATTAGGTCTCGGGATATTTGTTTGTAATTGTTATTGTTTATGGTGGAGGAAGGGTTCGTCAGTTCGTATTTGGTACTAATATGTGAGAAATCGGATACAGGGGTGCGGCGTTCTCGTTGGGTCAAGTGTTGGAAGCCTTGGAGCGTCTCATCTAGGTCGTCATGTCCGATGAGGTAGCAGTAGCGGCGCATGAATTGGATCTCGGTCTCCACCTCGATCGTCCGAAAACCGAGTCCCCCAAAGTTGTCGGGTAGGTACAGTTCTGTTTGGAGGTCGGTCGTGTCTTAATGTTTTCTGTTACTGCGATTTTCCGCAATATTCCATCAAGGTCTGGAGCCGCCTTGCGCGCAGATGTTACGCGCTCGTTCGTACGGATGTTGACCAGGATATACACGGTGGCGGGCACTATCGTGTTATAAATCATCCGCTTCTGATGGGTAGTTAGGCGGGATTGGAAGTGGTGTGTGGCTTTCATGACCAATTTCTCCTCAAGGTGTTGATAATTCTCCCCGGTGTCCAACTCCTTCTGCTCTATGGCTAGGTACTGGTACCCACGGCGCACTTGGGACAGAAAAAACAAGTCGCCATGTAGATGGTCTCCGTGCAAGCCGCATTTTGTGGCATTGAGGGATAATCCCACCTCAGCGCTTGTCCGCTTGACCTCTCCCAATATCAGGTCGAGTTGTTCGGCAGTGGAGGCGTGGCATTTAAGGTCATCCATAAACGCGTGCTGGATGATGGATTTGTCGATCAGATAGCCTTGCAGCGTCCCCCAGATACCAGGTCGGGCTATCTGTTCGGTGGGGATAAGGGATCAGGTGAGGTTTTCTATTTCGGATGCAAGGACTTTAGTGAGGAGCTTGTAGTCTCTATTGAGGAGGGAAATTGGACGGTAGTTAGAGGGGTCCGTGGTCGATCCTTTTTTGTGAAAAAGGATCATGTTGGCTTTAACGTCCATCTCGGTTAAAAGGTACTGTCCACTGAAGCAATTATGTATGTGTTGGGATAGGTAGGATGCTGCTGCCGGGAGGTATTTGCAGAGGGCATTTGGTGTGCCGTCGCCGCCGGGCGCCTTCCTGGGTGCTGACGTCTTAATCGCCTCCGCGATAAGAGCGTGGACATCGCTCGGCTGTGGTGTGCTCGTTGGAATCTTGGCGAGCTCGGTTAGCCATCGGTCCAGGATTGGCGTTCATGTGTGCTGCCTTCGGCTCTTGAAAATATCGGCGTAGAAATTTTCTGCGCTGTCGAAATTCAGGTCCGACTCTGGCTTACCGGATGCAAGACATTTGAGAGAAGGTTTGTCTCGGCATCTCTGTCGCCACACAAAAGCTTGATGCCTGGCTTTCTGGCTCAACAATTCTTCGTTAAGGAGTTTCAACCTCTCTTTTATGGATGTTATGTATTGCGATGGTGTCATTCGCAATTTCTGCATCATGCGAATCTCTGCATGCTGCTCTTTTGTCAGTTTTTCTGACCCTTCCCTCTGTATGGCCTTCGCCCGTGCTACCCTTCCCTCGAGTTTTCTTTTATTTTACGGCGCGTGGGAATGTATGGTGGTTTTTGTTTATTCTTGCCGAGGTTCCCGGTGATTTTTTACGAAGCAAAAATCCGGCGGCAAGAAGGTATTGTTTAATCAATTTGTGTTTTGTGTTTGGTTTTCGCGTTGATGAATCTATTGATAATAAGGCTGTTGATAAAAGTGCATTTACATGTTTAGTTATCTCGGAATGTCGATTGTTGAGGTAGAATTTTAACAGCCTCCGTTTTTTTGCCGTCGACCGTTAAAATTCCTAGAAGTCTGGAAATTCTTTGGGCGGATATGTATCGGGTATGTTTATGTCGGTTATGTTATCAGTCGCGCGTTTTGTGTTTATTTGTTTTGGGTGTATTTGGTGCCACGGAGGTATGTGTGACAACGGGGGCGCGGGTGTTGGTGTGCTCTGCGTGGTCGACGGTGTGCGCGGAGGATGGTGTTGGTGGTGTGCTTGGGATTGGGTGTGATACGCGCGGGATGTTAACGGGCTCGTTTGGTGCCAAGACTAGCTGAGCGGGCGCATCGACGTCGGGCGCAACGGGAGGGCGAGCGACAGCAACTGGTGGCGTTCTCTGTCTAGCACGCGTGACTCTATTATTGGCATAGTATATTTCGGCGTGATTTTCGGGCAACCTGGTCTCTATACTTTTCACAGTGCGAGATGGAAAGTGCACAAGTATGGATTCTACGCGCTTGCGGATAGTTGGAAAGTCCGCCTCTTGGAAGAGTCATGCTAGACTTTCAGATTCATCGGGAGTCCAAAAATTGGTTACCTCCATACACTTCTTCTTAATCGCCGCCTCCGTCCTGCCAGGTAACTGCTGCTGCAGCTCAAGGATGTGTTGTTTCGTCACGGTGCCCCCATTGCCTTCGATGCACCCGCGTAAAATATTCAGGTCGGTGATTTGCCACTTCGCCATAGTGAGTTTAAACTTAAACACGGAGATTAACACTAAAAACTGTACAAACTTAACGGGAAAACAAAAACTAAGCCAAAAAAACGCGAAATTAAATTAAAGTTTTGGGCGAAACTGCGATTCTGCTCGTGCCTTCGAGGGCGGGGCGCGCGCGCCACTGCACACTCCGGTGGTTGAAACGAGAATGGTAGTATAATCTCTTTATTCGTTTCATAGTGCACTAAGTTTGCAGTTTAGTGCATCAACCTTATATTTTCTACATACATAAACATACTAAATATTATTCCAACTTATTGATACAATAGGAGACAATAATATAAAATTGATAAATAAAATACAATTTTGAGAAGCTATTGCCTAACTTTCCAGATGACTGTATAAAATTTGACAAGTTTGGGTAATTATACTATATACACATTTGCGCATAAGGATTTTGTGCTGGTTTGAGCAAATTCCCAATTCGCCAAGCAGTTCCTTCATCACTAAATGTTCTTTTGGTACCACAACTTCACCGAATGTACCCACAGTCAGAATTCTCAGGACCACCTTGCATTTATATTTTAAGCTTATTTCATTAGCTAGGTTTAGGTCTCTGTGTATCGTCTTGTAGTTAGTGTTGTCTATGTTAGCGACCGAATTGTGAGTATAACGTACTCGCTTCAACTCCTATTGCATATGGACGTTTCTGAGATGAGGGACTGAAACCTCGAACAGGTATATCTTATGTTTCCCTTAGCCATCAACTTCAACAAAAACGTCGGGTTTATTATGGTGGAGACGCTTTTCCGTAAGGATGCTGTGGCCCTCTCGTATTTTCACCTCTTCTCCAATCCTGGAACGGAACTCCATGTTCAGCATTGCTTTGCCGAACTGAAAGTCCTTGATGATATCTGCGGGAGCACCCATCGATGTCAGCAGCTCCTTTATTAGCCAGTGGACCACCTGGTCGTGCTTCGCAATGAACGACTGTTTCAGGCACGCGCTCGTAATGTGATAGATGGTCTCAGCTTCGGAGCAGCCTCGTCGAAAGGACTTATTGTCCCGCTCTTGGTTGCTTCTTACAGTCTGGATCTGCTCCTCTGCGGCAGCGTTTATCAACGACAGCTTACTTGACTCAGTGTGGAGGTCTATCGTGGCTGGAAATAATATCTTGTCAGTCATTGACTTAACAGCCTTGGGGTAACGAGCAAGCTTTGCCCACGTGTCAAGTCTAGACTGCATGTCAGTGGTCTTGATGCTCTCAATTAAATCACGGGACATTTGTTTGTAATTTGTGTTGATAATCAATTGAGATGGGTCCATCAGTCCGTATTTAGTAAGTATATGTCTGAAGTCGGTTATGGGGGTGCGGCAACCTCGCTGAGTTAGGTGTTGGAAGCCCTGGAGCGTTTCGTATAGGTCGTCGTGCCCGACAAGATAACAGTAGCGGCGCACGAACTGTATCTCGGTCTCCACCTCGATCGTCCGAAAACCTAAGCCCCCAAAGCTCTCAGATAGGTAGAGCCTCTGGTTGGAGGTCGGTCGCGTCTTTATGTTCTCCACTACTGCAATTTTCCGCAGTTTCCCATCTAGGTCGCGAGCCGCCTTGAGCGCAGATGTTTCACTCTCGCTTGAGCGGATGTTGCCCAATATGTAGACTGTGGCGGGTACTATGGTGTTGTTGTATATCATCCGCTTCTGATGGGTGGTGAGGCGGAATTGGAAGAGTTGTGTTGCTTTTTTGACCAGTTTCTCCTCAAGGTTTTGGTAGTTTTCCCCGGTGCCCAACTCCTTCTGTTCAATGCCGAGATATGTATACCTGCGGCGCACCTGAGGAAGGAAGAACTGGTCGTCTCGTAAATGGTCTCCATACATGGCGCATTTACTAGTATTGTGGGATAATCCCACCTCAGTGCTTGCTCGTTTGACTTCTCCCAATATAAGGTCCAATGGTTCGGCAGTAAAAGCATGTCATTTTATATCAGCCATAAACGCCAGCGTACGATGTTTCCCTCTCGTTGCTTGATTTATATCTGCGTCATCACGTAGATGTTTTAAGAGCCCTGCCGTGATTAGTTTAATATTAAAGGGCTCATGGAGTCGCCCTGGTACACGCCTCTCTGTACACTGATCTGCTTGGCTGGCTTATTATTGCTTCGCACCACCCTGACGTTCCACTTCCCGACAGCATTAATAAGGAGGGACTTGCGATTTTGGTCGATAGGAAGGGGTAGAACAGTTTGCGGATTTCTCTGTGGTCGATGGTGTCGAAGGCTTTTGAAAAATCTAGCCACATAGATGCGTGAGGGATGCGTCTCAGTTTTGACAGTTGGATATTGATTTATCAATCATGAATCCTAGCAGCGTCCCCCATAATCCGGGTCGTGCTAATTGTTCAATGGGAGCAATTGATCCGATGACGTCTTCTATCTCGGACGCAAGCACTTTCGTTAGGAGTTTGTAGTCGGTGTTAAGAAGGGAAATTGGACTGTAATTAGAAGGGTCCGCGGTCGATCCTTTTTTGTGGAAAAGGATCATATTGGCTTTCACGTTCCTCTCTGTCAAAATGTATTGTCCTTGTATGCATTAGCTGATGTGTTGAAAAATATAGGACGCTGCTGCCGGGAGGTATTTGTACAGTGCATTAGGTATGCCGTCATCGCCGGGAGCCTTCCAGGGTACTGATGCCTTAATAACTTCGGTGACAAGTCGATCTACATCAACAGGACGTGGTGTACAGGCTGGAATTTTGGCGATTTCGGAGAGCCATCTGTCCAAGATTGGCGTTTGGTTATTATGTTGGAGGTCCTTAAAGATTTCGGCGTAGAAAGTTTCCGCGCTGTCGAAGTCAAGGTCCGAATCTGGCCTACCGGATGCGAGACATTTAAGAGACGGATTGTCTCGGCATCTTTGCCTTAACACGAACGCTTCGTGCCT
>JAODAC010023008.1:0-17878 GCA_027575185.1 Mimaenictus wilsoni
TAAGTTAGGTTAAGTTAGGTTAAGTTAGGTTAAGTTAGGTTAAGTTAGGTTAAGTTAGGTTAAGTTAAGTTAAGTTAAGTTATGTCAAGTTATGTTACGTTAGGTTAAGTTGAGTTCGGTTAAGTTAGATTAAGTTATAAATATACCTGTCTGCCCCTTGCCGAGCGTCTTCTCCAAGCGATATGGCCCGACGTACTGATGCATCTCGACGGCGTTGCCGACGGCGTCCTTCACCTGCTGCATGATGACCGCAGTGCCGGCGGTGTAGGAGAGGCGGCGCACGTCGGCGTCGCAGTGCCGGCGGTGCGGCAGACTGGCGGCGCTGCTGCTGCTGCTGGCAGCTGCGGCGGTGGCGGCAGAGTCGTCCTCGTCGCCGAGGAGGCGCGCGTGCGTGTCGTCCTTGGCGCGCTGCGGGCCGGCTCGCTCTCAGGACAGGCGCTCACTCACATGTCAAAACGACGAGCGCAGGCGCGCTGACACGGACGCCTGGATGCCGCTCATCCAGTACGAGTACATCGCGAGACCGCGACGACGACGACTTCCACTTCGTTGCCCCTGTTCTGGCAGCTCTCCTTCTCTCCACCGCAGTGGAGGCGGCGGTAGCAACGATGACGGTACTACGCGTGAAAGGAAAATCTAGGATCGCCTAAAATAGCACACGCATTCATCTTTGATTAGACACAGGTCGCAAGACACCAAGACACTACACGCATTCACATTTTCATACGTTCACATTTGTTGACGTCACTTCGGATAGCTATAAAGTAGGCAACCCAGTATACTTTACTATTAACTACCAGACTACTAAAGTAACTGCTTCTTAACCTAATCTAAAACATAGTAAAATTTTAATTTATATAATTGTAAGTAACTTTGCTTATTTGTACCAGACCAAGTTGTTTTCTAGTATTGGAACTGGAATAATGTATTGGAACATTTTCACTAAAAATGAGTGATTTTAAGATAATTTACTATAATTTACGTAAAACTTTCCAAGCTTTACTTATACTTAAATCTAACCTATTCTCTAAGTATAAACTTATTCACAGTCCAACCTAACTTAAGTTAACATAACCTAAAGTTATATGACACTAACCTAACCTAATATAACCTAACCTTGATTCAACCGTACTTAATTTAGTACAGGATAGGTGACAGTAACTAAATTTATACTGATATATCAATATACTAATATAATATACTAATATAAACATTATATTTGTTTATATTGCAAATTCTAAACCTGAGAGTCTGTTCATAGCCTACTCGAACTTGACCCTAACATTAAACCTAATCTAATGGTAAGTTAACGTACCCCTAACCTAGTTATATCTTGGTTTATTCTATATACAGCCTAATCTAATATAGTCTAAACCTATTACTACATCAATTCAGATTACTTCAACATAACATAACTTAATGTACTATACTAATATACTTCTTCACTCCCAACAGTGTCTAGCTTTACCTAATCATTTTCTAAACCACGTAGAATCTAACTTAACTAAATGTAAATTAACCTAACCAAACCAAACTCAATATTAATCCTAATTAATCCAAACTATTATAATTGTAGACAATTCTGAATATATTTGGTAATTTCGCCTTTTCTAAATATATTTAGTGAGTATAATAATAAAAAATAATTGATACAAATATGTAAAAAAAATCAAGTGAAAAAAAAACGAATAGAAAAACATAAGAAGTCGCCAGAATGGAAACAAAATCTGGCACAAATCGATTTTGACACATTAAAATAGGCAACCCAACGCTCCCGGAAGAAATATAAATAGCTTCGGAAAGGTAGCATAGGCAGCACACCTAACGCACGTGTGCACTCAAGGGGGTGAAATTTATTGCGATTGTTTTTCTTAATGCTTCCCATTGCAATTTCCTTTGTTTTTCTTTCGACAACTTGAATTTTTGAGTTTTCCAAAACGTACTCACCTTTTCAGTGTCATTTTATCCATGATATCCGTCCGTTTTCCGGGCGTAAATCTCAAATATGTTTGTAATGACTTGGACTTCAAGGTTCCTTTTACAGGAGATTTCACAGGAGGAACTTCTCAGGTTTGTTTTCCTTTCAGATATTTCCAAGCACTACACTTTTTTACACTCGTCACTTTAGACTGTAAACCCCTTGGTATTTTTGTAGGTTGCGAATTGTGTGGGTGCCTCCTGCTTCCGTGTTTCCTGCTGCTGGTTTCCTTTCACCCGAGTGGTGAACGCTTGCTTCTGCGGATGTTTGCTGTTCACACACGCACGACACTATTTCCAAGCCACACAACCGCGCGGGGTGGAGTTCAGGTGAGTTTTACCGTTGATCAGCGGATGAAATTTTCCCGATTTTGCAAACGCGCTCCTCTTCGGTGCGATTTTCTCGCGCGGCCAGCCCGCTTTTTGGTGTGTCCGCGCGCGGCTCGGCGCGCTCGTCAATGTGTGTTCGTGGAGCGTTTAAGGGTGTCGCAATGTCGATTTTGTGTGTGCGTGTATATATCAATGTGTGCCTTTACCTAACTCTGCCTCTGAGTGTTTATGTGAGTGTGTTTGCCTGCGAATGTATTCCTGCCTGTGAGTGTATGTGTATGTGTCTATGTGAGTGTGTTTGTGCGTGTGTATTTTACTGGCAGGACGGTTGGTTCGCAGGCGGAGGGGTGGGGTGTGCGAAGAGGTGGTTTTGGTGGCGCAAAGAAGAGAGGGTGGGAGGTAAGAGTGCACCGTTGAATACTCACATACACATAGTTTCCTACATTTATACACTTATACGTTCACATTCACATACTTACACCCCCACATACACACACTTACACCCACAAATATACATATACACACAGAAATGCACACACGCGTTTGCATGTGGTGTGAGCGTGTAAGCGCGCGCGAATGGGGGACGAAGGACGAGGGTTGAATCAATATTTTGGGGGAGGGCGCGCGCTGCTCCTGCTGTGGTGGTGCTTCGCCTGCTCTGGTGTCGAACCGCACGCACGTTGACATGCGCCGGCGAATTTCCTCATTGACCGCTAATTTTTCAAATCTTAT
This sequence comes from Mimaenictus wilsoni, assembly GCA_027575185.1. NCBI lineage: Eukaryota > Metazoa > Arthropoda > Insecta > Coleoptera > Staphylinidae > Mimaenictus > Mimaenictus wilsoni. The sequence goes on from JAODAC010023008.1 coordinate 3,040, forward strand.
TCAATTTTATTCAAATCAACCTGATTTATACTAAATGAATTGATAAAAAACATAGTTTAAACATATTTTCAAGTTGTTCTTTATATTTGTATAATTTTGACATTCATTTTCGAAAACTATCAGATTTAGGGGTTGAAAATAGGAGACTAGTAACGCCATCTATCAACTAAAAGTTCTCTCATATAGTAGGAAATTCAATCAGTTTTTACTTTTAAATGATCGAAATTTTCTATACCGACGTATACTGTGGTTATACAGTGGTGCCATCTTTTCATATATTTTAAAATTATTTATTATATAAATTATATGTACCAATAGTTTCCACAACTATTGGCAACATATGTAACTTGTCTTATCTTGCAGAGAATAACATCAATAAGTCGTTGATTTTTGACTTATTTATTAATTTACTAATTTAAATAGTACACAATTGTAAATGTGTGTGTAAATGTGTCTTCAGACTCTCATATAACTGTTTCAATGTGTTTCAATGTTCGACTATGTATTATTCAAATATCTGGAAAAATTGCAACATATGTTAGTGTACGGTGGTATTGCAGTATATGCAACCCAAATATCAGCGCATACGACGACGTCCGATGGCGACCGAGGACGTGAGACGTCATTTGTCAACACGAACATCGTCGAGGGTCGCCGATGTTCAAATTCAAACCTCAAGGTCGTTTCGGAGAACTTATTGAAACGCTACTAGCGAGAGAACGCCAAATGCGTGTCGTCGGCGACAGTTGATTGTTAGTCGCCTTACGACGCTGATGATGATTAGTCCGACAGCTTAATGACGACACTGTCTTTGTGTAATTGTGAGCTCGAGAGTTATTGGTTGGGTTGGTTGGAATTTTCTCTCGCTAATAGTGCCGCGAAGTTTAAATTATTTAAGCCTTCTAGTACATTATTATATAAATACTTAAAGCGCAGTGTTTTGCTTTTTTTTAATATAAAATTAATGGTCAAAATATTTGGCAAAAACATGATGAATAAGTTGCCTACGTTAAACCGGAATACAAACAATATATCCACCGCTTCACATTTATCAACTTCCATAGTCCACAAACGTTGCAATCAACTCATGATTCATTTAACAAACAAATTAAATCATGAATAGCACTTACATTTCTTATCTTAACATTACGCAATTTCCTGTTCAAATAAATTTAAATAAAAACACGAAATTTCCTTAGCTTTAAAATACATAAATATAAATCCGAAATTAATGAAATTAATCATTTAATAACTCAAATCAAACTAGGAAATTGCATCATACTTATCCATAAATTCTAATAAATATAATTTTCATTGTAAATTTCATTCTAGATAGGTTTACAACACTCAGTAGAAATAGTTGTCAGTTTCCACGTCAATTTCTCATTCATTTCTGGCGTTTTATACGTTTCTAACCTCACAAAATTCGTACAGTTTTCCCGATAGGTGTTTCATTGTATTTTCACGTCTACAACAGATTTTTACACGCAACTACAATGTTTTAATCAACGTTCTGAGACTATTATCAGTCGAAATTACCCAAAGTTATACAGTGTTTTTGAACGTTTTTGTGTCAGTGGGAAAAGACAAGGCGTCGCGTGATAATCTTCGAACAGTATGCAACCAGTGGCAGTTGTAACTAGTGCATACAGACGAATCAGGCGATAACTCATTGTAATTCCACTCACAATCAATTTATTTTCATCGCTGACTGTGAATCTCATCGAAAATAAATATGGAAAGCAGTGGGTATCTGTGACGAGTATCGACGCCAACTTTTTTGGGGGATTTTCACCGAAATTACGTATAAACAGTGTAATAATTATTAAAAAGAATCATTTAAAGGAAGAAAGAAGTATTTAGAGAAGAGATAAGGTTTATAATAAGGAACAATGGGGCAGCATAATTCCCGGACGGATTTTGAGTGGTCGTATACAGAAGAACCTCATGCATCTCGAAGAAAAATCATTTTAGGTAAATATTTCTTTGCATTTTATAGTAAATGTTATATATTTAAAAGTGTAGTATATATTTTTTGTAGTTGTTTACCATATTGTAATTTTATTCTTGACATTTTTATAGAGAAATATCCACAAATCAAGAAATTATTCGGGTACGATCCAAATTTCAAGTGGGTTGTTACAACAATGGTGTCAATCCAAATGATTATGATGTTTGTCATCAAAGATCAGTCATGGCCCGTATTACTACTGGCGGCGTACTTGTTTGGGGGTGTTATTAATCATTCATTAATGTTGGGTGAGTTTTCTTTTTGTAATTATTTGATTGTATGTATATGTAGTGCTTTTTTGGTATATTGGGTTGTCTAAAGAGACTGGAAAGTTTGTACAAATTTGCATTGCTTTGTTGTAATTTGGGTTGCGTATTCATGCATTGTTGGTTGTCTGCTTTTCTATTTTGATTGTTTATGTATTGCGATTGCCTATGTTACAACATAGTTTTAAACATTTCTTTAAAATGTATAAAATTAGATTAGAATTGGTAGTTCATTATTTGTTAATTTATTGTTACCATTTCAAAAGTCTATTATGGACTATAATTTAGAACTGCTTTTAGTATTTGGATTAGTTAAGTTATTAGGGCAATAAAAATGATCTCAACTGGTGAGATCCTAAATTATTTCCAACATTTTGTGAGTCAGATAGTTTCATTTTTATTGGTTTATTTTCAAGTGTCTGGATGATGATAATTCCGACTCATTCACAGACAATAGGTTGCTTTTTTGTTTTAATGAGGTATAATTGTTTTGAACGGTTTACAATCACTATTTTATGGTAGAATTGACGTATATGCTCTGCGTAATCGAGTCTTCCAATCTGGGCAACCCAGTTTGCAAATTAAGTGAACGTGCAAATAGTTATGTTTCTTGGTTGAAAACGCAGTTGAGGTTTGATGTTGAAAATAGACTTTATTTCACAACAGCGAAACTTTACGATTAACAAACTCAAGATGCTTTATTCAAAAACGATTTCGTATTAAATACGTGAATCTTGAATACGGAATACTTGTACTTAGAGTAAAGTCAAGAATAGAGTTATTTTATATGTACAATAAATGTTGGAGAAAGACTTTTATCTTCCCCACACAAATGTCCAGATGCGCAAGTGATGGATGCGCAGAGTCGTCCGTGGAGGTGCATGTAGTTTGCACATAGTTGCCGCCATCTATTAGGTGGTGACGTAACTATATATTTGCCTACATTTTCAGCTATCCACGAAATCGCGCATAATCTCGCTTTCGGTCATGCACGCCCAATGGCGAATCGGATGTTTGGATTCTTCGCCAATCTGCCAATTGGCGTGCCGGCGTCGATAAGCTTCAAGAAATACCATCTTGAACATCATCGTGTAAGTTTTACGGGGCGTTCTATTTTGCTCAAATCCACACACACAAACTCACTTACACACATATATTTCTATACAAGCATGCATTTTAAAATGTCATCCCTGAATCTCTTCCTTAATTAACAAAACTTTAGTACCAAGGTGATGAGAAACGCGATACCGACATCCCCACCTACGTCGAGGCGAAGCTCTTCTGCAACACCTTCGGCAAATTCGTCTGGGTATTCCTCCAGCCCTTCTTCTACGCCTTCCGCCCACTTATCGTCTACCCGAAACCGCCGATGCTCCTTGAGTACGTCAACGCCATCATCCAATTCACGTTCGACGGTCTCGTGTGGTACTACCTCGGCGGCAAAGTCCTCTGCTACCTCTGCTTCGGCTCCATGCTGGCTATGGGTATGCATCCGGTCGCCGGGCACTTTATCTCCGAACACTACATGTTCAAGCATGGTTATGAAACGTATAGCTACTATGGTCCTCTCAATTGGATCACGTTTAATGTGGGCTATCACAACGAGCACCACGACTTTCCGGCGGTGCCCGGCAGTCGGCTGCCGGAAGTGAAACGGATCGCTGCCGAATTCTATGACAATCTGCCCCATCACGATTCGTGGTCGGCGGTTCTGTACGATTTTATTATGGATCCGGACGTGGGGCCCTATGCGCGGATTAAGCGAAAGGCGAAAGGGTTGGAATCATAAATGTTTAATATATTTTTTTGTAGCTGTATATCACCACCTGTATGCTTTCTGGGAAGAAATGATATTTTGTGAGGTGGGCGAAGGAGGAGAAAGATGACGATTGTCAGTGGCATGAAGATCCTCATAACCTCACTTGTTTCTTCTTCAACGCGTTGTTTACATATTTATTATGTCAAATTCAATACAAAGTGAATGTTATATTGGTGTCATATGAATGAAATTAAAATGTTTATATGTTTAACCTTTATTTTTTATATTGGAAAACTTCGAAACATCCGAAAAAATCGTTTCTGTAAGAAATTTCATGATACCCTGAATTCGATACAAGCCCAAATATTGTTTTCTATTTATCGGTATATCAATAAGTGAGTTATTCTTTGAAAAACCCAGTATACCCTCTTCAAATATTGTAGACATTGTTAAGAGTTTCGTGACACACCCTGTATATGCTAAGTGACCTTAGGCGACCAAGGTTTATAGTAATATGAATTTATTTTTGCATTCACCCAGTAGATGCATGGTTTTTCAAATATAGGAAACAATTGAAATATCCTGTATTTTTATTGCAATTTTCACCAAGTACATGAAACATCCGGTATATGCTGAATGCCCTTAAATTGAGGTGATACATATGTTTATATATCATGGTTTGGTGCAGTAAAATTGTTTTTCTTTTTTCAAAAACACCCTGTGGAAAGATGATTTTACTTCTACAGTTAGACTAAACAGTCTTGTCAAAGTTTGTAATAATTTTATTTACAGTTTACAAATTTTGTTTAAACTAAACCAATCAATAGTTTATGGAAATGTCAATTATACAACTCTAATCACTAATGGATACAATTAAATAATAACAAAAAACGACTAATTTATAATTTGGGTTGTCCAAACGGTTGCGGTGGTACCGAAAATACGAGAAATGGACTAAATCAGTGCATCTCAAACATTTATTTCAAAAACAGTTTTTCTAAAAAAAATTATGGCACATGAAGGAATAACATTTAGGGAAATATTGGAATAAAGATATATCAGTGCTTCTCAAACATTTTCAACTGTTTTATAAACATATTTAGTCAACTTCTTGAATCGCTCCCATTTTTCGGCACTTTACATTTTGAAACTTTCATTGAAAACGTCAAATCGAGGAACGAGTAGGCTTCCATGATTTTTTAAAACTTAGAGTTTGAAGATACCACCGTTTGAAAAGCACTGATAAAATTAAACACACATGAAACACCCGGTATGTGTTGAATGCACTTACATCGAAGTTTTACATCCATTTATATCATGGTTTATCGCAGTAAAATTGATTTCTTTATCACCTTGTGTAAAAATGTTTTTAGTTTACAATTAGATTAAACAATTGTTACAGTTTGTTTAGAATAATTTTATTTACAGTTTACAAATGTTCTTTAAATTAAACCAATCAACTGTTTATGAAAATGTTAAATACGCAGCACTATTCACTCAAGGATATAATGAAATAATAAATAGACGGCTAATCTAATCTAATTTGTATTCTCCAAACGGTGGTACCCTTTCCGAAAGTCAGTGGATTACAACTAAATCAGTGTACCTCAAACTGTTATTTTCAAAACTTATTTTTTACTAAAAAGATTATTGCACACTTCACACGGTATGACTTTTACAGAAAAAATAAATCGGTGGGTCTCAAACATTTTCAACGGCGTTATAAATTATGGCAGATTCAGTCAACTTCTTGAATCGCTCCCATTTTGACAGTTTACATTTTGAAACTTTCATTGAAAACTTCTAACCGAGTAGGCTTCCATGATTTGAAGAGAATTTAAAGTTCTAGAGTTTGAAGGTACCACCCGTTGGAGAAGCACTGAGAAATTAGAAACACAAATAAATGCGTTCGTTTAGCATCGAATCAGGCAGCTGCTCGTCGTTATGTGCCCCTCGTCGACGATTTCGAATGCAGCGATAGAGTTCAGACACACCTGAATCTTTGCTCACCTGGGCCCGACGTACACTCCCACCTCTCCATACCACCCCTCATCGACGTTACTCTCTGTCTCTACTCCTACATCGTTGGGGAAGCGGAAGGAAGTGAGTGCACGCCGAACGCTGACTGAACACACAGGCAAAAACAAAGTTCAAGCGTGGCCAAAACATCTTTTTCTTTTTGTAAACGCAGGACGTGCCTTTTATACCTCATTGTCTTATTTTTTCTTGATATTCTTAATAATCGACAATGTGATTTATATCTTCTTTATTTTGTGGTTCCGGCATTGAAAGGCAGGAAGGAAGAAGGCCAGAACACTGGGCATGAAGTACACCTGCTTCGTCGATGTCAAAAGTGAGGGAGTGCTTCTACATATATTTCCATCCGTTTCTGTTGGTTTGCTTGCTTGTTTGTTGTTCCTCGTTTGGTTCGAATGGTTCCAATTCGTTGACTGTTTCGTCGGTGGTGTGTTGCAAATGGGCCGACGCCGACACACCTGAAACTTTGCTCACCCACAGAGCGCGCGCGGCCACGTGGCCACAACCGCCCGCGCCAAAACGGGGAGGGCAAAATTTCAAGCTCGTCGGAGTCGGTCGGCACGTCGCGTCGCGTCGACCGGTAGTGAATGTGTGCGTATGTGCGTTGCAGGGCGGAAAGGTCTGATGAGACCAACAGGTGGTTGGTTGTGTTTCTTGCTTCCTTCCCGGTGGTGGTTCTCGGTTGGTTTTCCGCTCGTCTCACACCGCTGTGTGTTGATGTCGAACTCCTCGAGATTGACGGTTTTTATCCCCGGTTGATTCAATGCGTCTTCTTTCCTAGACAGTTTTACAGATTATTTTAGTATAACATTAAAATTTGAAAAGACATAGTAATGAAACACTTTTTTATGAAAGACATATTTGAGACAAATATACTCATTGAAAGGAAGACTGCAAGTGTTTTTTTTTTCCAAATATTATTCACAAATATCTAATTGTAAGCATAATTATTAGAAGAGGTTGACACATGGCTTTTTGTAAAATAGAAAACACAATTATGAGTTTCTCCGTTTTTTTTAGGTGACGCTAAAAGGAGTAAAAAATAATGAAACGCTGACAGCCCAGGTTCGAGTCCTCGGGGCGGGCACCACATAGTGCGATTAATTTCCTCACAGCATTTTTCACACTCACTCACCCAAACACATACGCACACTTTCAACTTCGTATATTAAACTTGATATAATAATAAAATATCACATATTTTAATGTCTATCGATCTGTCTGGGTCTTTCTGACATGAATATGTTCTATTTTTATTTGTATGTTTTTGTATTGTTGTTATTTATAAGTATATGTGTTCATACAATTGTGTGTTTGTGCGGGTATTTGCGTGTGCGTGGATATTTGCATGTGTGTGTGTGTGTGTGTGTGTGTGTGTGTGATGGTGAGCGTGTGAAGTTGTTGTGTGAGAAATAATCATTATCTGTTATGTTCACCCTAAGGACTCGCACCTCGGCCGCTGGCTTCATACGTCAAGGTGCTATCCATTAAGCTACCCAGGTGGATAACTTGATATATTAAACACGATTTGCAAGAGTCTTAAGCGTATAACCCCAAACCCCAAAAACTTTTGTTTCCACTCTTTCCATCTCTTTACATATTATTTACATATCTTTCCATATTCTATTGTGTAATAACAAATAAAAAACAGAAAAGGGAAAAAAGCAATGCAACGAAGACAAAAATGAAAAAAAGATCCAAAATTTAAATTTACTATGATAAATTACATCACACACATCCACATATATCAACCTAAAGTACTCTCCTTTTTATTACTCTTCTTTGTCATTTTGTTTTTTTTTTTATTTGAACGTACCAAAAAATGGCTACTTGCGTAACTTCAAAGAAACAAAAAGCTTTTTTCTTTGTCCACCTTTGTTTCTTTTATTATTCATTCATATTACCTCTACTACCTTCGTTCTCTTATCTTCTTGAACTTGAACATCTTTGATAAAACTGATAAACCACGCTCGCTTGAGATCCATAAAAATGTCCTCTCTTTTTCTTCTTATTTTTTCCTCTTACCTTGTTCTTGTCTTGCTTTAAACAATTTCACAATCAGATATTGTCCATCTTCAACTTCATCGTCATCTTCAACTCCAGCGAAAAAAAAAGAAGAACAGAAACAGCAGGAAAAATACAGATCAACGCGACCGATACCCAAAGAAAGCGAACTGTCTTAAGTCACTTTTCGTATAAACTAAAGCCTATAAAGTCATCAGTGTTGTTGAGTGTTTTCGTTCGTGTTGCTTTTGTTGCCGGCGGGTAATGTTCCATGCGATTCTAATTAGAGTTTTGTTGCCTTGACGACGTAATGACAAGATAAAAGCTTCTCGTTTTTTTTCTCTCTCACTTAAGTAACTTCTACTTAACATCATGTTGTAGTTATAAAAAAAGCTATGTCTTAGAAAAAGAGATGTTACTTTCTCTCTCTCTCTTGTAATTTGCTGTTTTGCAATTATTTAAAGCTTATTATTCGAAGCGTTAATCTCAAATATAAAGTCCCTAGTTCAAGCTTAAGCTCTTAACGTGTGGCAAACTTAAACTAGTTTAACTGTTGTTTTTTTTTCGTCTATGATGACTACGGTGCACGACTTTTAACTTTCAACCTAGTTTCGATTGTCGAACACTTTGGGCAGATGCTCGATTTCCTTCCAAGTCTCCATCGTGGATTAAGGCAGCTTAAAGTTGTTCTTTGTTAGGATGGTAAGATTGATGTTCCTTTGTTTCTGTTGTTCGTTTCGTTCGTTGCTTTTCCGGAAGGTTGTAAAAATCTGCAAGGAAAAGAATATTGTTAGTGAAAAATAGACTGTCGGTTACTGATAAAACATGTTGAATAATTTGGCAGAAAAAAGAAACATCCACACTGGAGATAAACACTTTATCGATGTTTTGCAATTTTGGTTTATTTGGTACAATGCGCATTTTGCCGCGCGAGGCATTGTCAGTTACTAGCTTGTTACAAACTTCAGTCGCTTATTTATACACATTTTTTGTTGTTGTTAGGTAGGTACAATATTGCGACTGAAGGGTGAAGGTAGAAGTAATATTAGAGTAGGGTAATAAACGAAAATTCAGACGCCGTCCTCAATGACTGTTGATGTATGAATCAACAGGGCATCGTCAGATAACAAGTGTTATTGAACTCGAAAATATTTGTATTTGTATCTATGCTTATATTTGTATTTGTAGTTCTGTTTGTGTTTGTGTATTTGTACTTATATTTGCAAGTGTTCACTTCCCAAACTGTTTTGGCGCCTTGGGTTCACTAGACACGTCAAAAAAATATCGATATATTGGCCTCAACATTTCGATATTTATCGATAATGTCATTTTCCATAATATCGATATCGAAATTTTTGGGGAGCCAGTAAATTCACTGTGGTAAAATCACCGCGGAACAATCACCGTTGGTAAATTCACCGCTACGAAAATTCAGCGCGCGAAAACTCACCGCGGTGATTGGGTGGTGCCCGGGAGCATTCCGTAAACAAAAGTATTACGTGCATATATAATTAATTTAAATGAAATTGACATCTAAAACGAAGGTGTCCAAGACAATCAGATTCTTATGATATTATCGTATAACCGTAATAAAAACAAATCAGCTGTGAAACATGAGTATATATACAGAACATTTTGGTGCCCGGGTTCCTCACCAAACATAAGCGTTAAGAAGTTAATTGCTCAGCATTTCCTCTGCACATTCGTGAATGTGTCTACTGGGTTATCAAACCGTTGTTGATTGAACTTGTTTGCTAATTAGTTGCGAGATATTCTTTAACAATGATTGAAACTCATAAAAGAACAGAAGCAGTTATTCGTTTAGGGGCGCTTGTTATTAAAGGACGAGAAGTTAAGAGACGCGGTTAGTTTACTTGCGGTGATTTAACGAGCGGTGATTTTACAGCGGTGATTTTACAGCGGTGATTTTACAGCGGTGAATTTTCGTAGATCCAAATTTTTGATATCGTTTTGACATGACACTGACTTAACCGTCATCTGAGAAGTATTCTGACAAGTTCAAAATATGCAATGTTTCCACATTTTAGGTTCTATATACTAATCTTAATCCATCGATATTTGTTGGAATCTTAAGAATAACATCAATATCTTTTATTTATTATTGTAATTATTATATTTGGCGAAACCCATACAACATACAAATGACGTTCTTATGTAATTTTGATTTGATCGATATTGATGATATCGATATTTTCAAGACGATATATCCATATTGGTATATCGAAAAATTGGTAACATCGATTTTGACAACTATCGATATTTCATCATCGTCTGACATGTCTAGTGTGCTGATAGTTGGCTGCGTTCGTACATGACGGAAAATTGAGGTGGACTTGCGCCCTAATTACGTCAATATCTTTTAGTATATAAGGCTGTAATTTAAATTCAATAAATCAGTAGTAACAGAACACTGCTTAGGTTCACTTCACAACAACGAAGAGCCTAAGAACCTCAGTTGCGAATGTTTCGCCTTTCAAGTATCTCTACAAGCTACTCCTTCGATTTGTGCTGCATCTGGTGATCGTTAGGGATTTCAACTTTTCACCAAGTATCAATACTTTTGAAACTTTGATACTTTCGATACCCAAGTATCGAAGTAAAGTACCGATACTTCTTGGTATCGAAAATACACCTTGGCGCCATCTGTTAATGTATTTTTAAATTATTTTTTATGCTTTACAGTAATCTTCCAGTATATTATCGCCCCATATTTCTGATGTTACTACATTTTGACAATGAAAAATATCGCGGTAATTCCTAAGTAATAAAATTAATGCTTGTAAAATTACCGATTGAGTAAATTAAAGCTAAACTAAACTAAAGTTTTTATCAAAAAGTAGCAAAATTTAAACGAATATGAATTGTAGAGAAGTATCGATACTAAGCACAAATGCAACAAGTATTTTAAAAACAGGATCAAGAATAGAAATTTCGCTCAGGGAACATTTACTTCTGCTTAGAATGTTTATTCTAACTGGTGGTTGTGATTAACAGATGGCCTCAGTGTGAGAGCATGTCAAAAAATATCGAAAATAACCGATTCGATACTATCGATAAGTATCGAAAATTATAGTATCGATAAAAGTCGATAAGTATCGACAAGTGGTATCGATACTTATTTTGGCATCGCTAGTGATCGTGCAAGTTGTTGTCATTTCGTGCAAAATTTACGCCTCGGTTCCATCTTCAAGATACTACTCCTGGGGAATACCAGTCCAGGAGGTTGTGACTGACCGCCCGACTTTACGGCGGCATACGCACACAATGACAAATTAGACCTACTTCGAATATTGCGAGATATCATAAGGTACTGGCATATTACAAAGTGCGTTCGCATAATTATACAAAAATATTTGAGGGTACAACGTTGTGGATGAGGAGTGACCGTAACAGGGAGTCATAAGTAGGTAAATTTTTAATTGACTTCACGCGTGTTTAGCAAATCATGAAAATATATCTATTATAAAACAGTGCATTAAAAATGTTTCTAAAAATTAATGTATATATTTTAATGGCTATCAACCGTAAGGTTTTTCCGCCATAATTGTACATATATATATTTGTATGTTTACAATTTGTGTTGTTTGTTGTGTAGTAGTAGTTGTGTGTTGAATGTTGAGTGTTGAATGTTGAATGTTTTTAGTGTTGTAAGTGTTTGTGGTAAGTTATGGGTGAATAATATTCGCGGTGGATTGCCGACCTCGGGGAATCGAACCCCATACTCCTACATGGTAAGCGGAGATGCTACCACTAGGCTGCCCAGGTGGGCAGATGTTTCCATTTTGTGCCAAATCCTGTTCAAATTCTACGAAAACACCTGTTGAATAAACATCGTGTATTTACTCACAATAGTCATACGTTTTGGACCTTGGACATCGAAAAATATGTCTTTCAACTAGATTAGAAAGTTTCAAATGCCCAAGATTAGCAAATGCCTGAAATGAATGGAGATTAACAAGTAATCCCAGGAATGAATCCGAAACTAAAACTGAAAATTCCATGGTATACGTATGTGTGTGTGTGTGTGTGTGTGTGTGTATGTGGAAACGTCGTGGCATCGAAGCATCGACGTTTTTCCAATAATAACCTCGCCGCTAGCTGCGAGCTGCCAATAATATCTATCGGCGTTTGGGGGGCATATTTATAAATTCGAAAACCGATCCAAAGCCGACCAAAGAAAGCAGCTCTGAGAAGCCGGAGAACACTTTGGCGAAATTACAATCTCCAGCCGCATGCGCGTGCGCACGACTGGAAAATGCGGGAAATATCGTATTGTGGTGTGGATTATTTTCGCGGGAAGTGATGCCAAAAACAACTCACATATCTCGACTGATTTTCAAAGCTAATGGAAAACTTACAAATAGCTTAAGTACTCGTTGATTTTGTGAATAATTACACGGTACTTTTTTTTGTATGTTAGTATGATATAAATATTTTATTTTTACAGTTTTTCTCCATATTGAGTACGATTATTTTAATGTAAGAGAGTACACCAACCCCCCGATTTACACGGTAGTTCCTGAGAAAAACATGTAAATCGAAACTTAAAAGTTTTCAAGGTAAAACCGTGTAAATCGAAAAGCTTGTAGAAAATGCATAATTTTGCTATTTAACAGTTGTGATTTTTTCTCAATAAAAAAAAATTGTATTTTCGGTCCTGAGACCTGGCCATCGACCATTCTGGTCCTTCAGCCTGGATTTACAATTTATTTGTTTTTCCAATATACATATATACATGTTATGAATGTGATAATTTGTGATTTATAATTGTGATTAATGTGAATAATGGGTGCCCACCCCGGGGACTCGAACCCCGACCGGCTGCGTGGTAAGCCGAAGCACTACCGACTGTGCTGTCCAGGTGGGCTTTTTCTCAATATTTTTAGGTGTACACAGAAATAAAAACAAAATGCATTGACAGGTGGTCCCTCCAAAATTTCCCGCATTTGTCCCCTCTGAATTTTACTTTAATCACAGCCGTTGATGTATAATAATCCATGAAAAATTAAATCTTTCTGAAACTGTGAAACTTTGACTCAAATAAAATTATCCGTAGATAAAACTTTAATTTTATGCGAAGAAATACAGACATAGTGTGCGTGTGCAGCAAGTCAGCACATAAGCTCGGGATTCCCCGTGAGATGTGAACACTGCACACGTGTTCAATCATAGTAGCATTTAGTAGAGTGCGATAAAAACAAAAACGAAACTTATTTGGAATGAATATTATGTGCAAGAAAACGTTTACTACCGTTTCCATCTTCATATATCTTCATATTTAAAAAAAGAAATCGACTTGATATAACACAACGTGAAGACTTGAGATTAAAGCTAAGTAAATTGGAACCTAATATAAAATCTCTGTGCAGCAATGTGCATCAAGCGCATAGAATCGCACTATCCCCCGATTTACACGGTACTTGTTTTATATGTTTTCGCTTTTACACGGTTTTCCGTGTTATGTTCATATTTCTAACTTTATCCATTCTTGTGATTCCTAAAACGCTTCTTAAGTACTTCATTTCTGTTGCCCTTACTTTACTCTCATTTTTCGGTGTTATGTTCCACGTCTCGTTCCCGCATGTTTTTCTACCCTTTCAGTTTTCGTTTTTAGCTTCCTTCTGATCATTTTTGCTTTCTTATTTTCTTCCCGCAATTTTCTTATTTCCTGCATCATTTCCATTCTTTCCTCCTTTGCCTCTTTTGCTTCATTTAAAGCCGCTCAAACATAGTTTTTACTTCTTCAAGTTCTTTGCTTGCCATTGTTCATTATTGCTATGCTTGATCTAACCTCACTTTCTTCTTTTCTTCAAACGTTTGTTCAGATGTTTCTAAGGGTTTCCTTCCAAATCTTATTATCAATATGGGTTTTTCTTCTCCTAGTTTTCTTCGCTATTACATCCATTTTGTTTCTAATCGTTTGCTATACACTTTAATTAGGGAACAGTTTACTGCGATGTACCCTCTTTGTTGGCTGCCTAACCTCCCATCAATATCATTTAATTTATAAATAAACAATGAAATCAAGGCTAGACCATATCATTCGGAATAATTATTATCAATCGTGATGTCAGAGGCGTTGAATGAATGAAGGCGATGCGTTGATGATCTGATCTCAACATATGACCATCTGCTTCGGCCTGCTCTCGTACGCGAACGTGTGTTACGTGCACCGAAGTAAGTCACGTCGTCTTTATCCACAACAAACTTTACTTGCGCACTCAAATGGGGGGCCTCTGCAAGTCCACAAGTAAGTAAGTGAGTGTGAGTTCAGCCGCCCACGCTTTGCGAGCGTTCATTTGCGGTCACTCAATGAGCGTAAGAATGATGCACACATGCGTACGTGCGTCGTCGTGCACAATGAGTAACAATAGCAATGTGCGACTTAAGAACGACCACCAAAGAACTGTAAACCACAAAATAGGACACTTTAAACAATTTCTATTTTAAAAATGGTTTGAAACGTCTGAAACATTTCGAATTATCGGTGTTTGGGCGAAGTCAAACTAAATCTTGTCTTGCATTGATAATAATTCGTTGATAATCTTCTGTAAATCCTAACAATTTTGCAAGTGGAATTTGAGCATAAAACTTTTTCTTTGTTCGATTATAAGTTGTTAAAGAATCAGAGTCCTCCCAGCCAAAACTAATGTAATGATTTAAACTAATTCTTCTTCTTCGTCGCGGTTCGGCCATCGTGGACCACGCGGAATATCATTTTATATGCTTCTTCTTTCTTGC